>OX030967.1:3636089-3648589 GCA_943735955.1 Piscicola geometra | reverse complement strand
GTACTGAGAGATGAGGTGTAGGGTGAGAAGGAAAGGTGAAAGAATTAACCAATTGCTATCCATCCCAGCCATCACTCTTAACCACCACCAAACACCATCCAACCACCATTCAACCAACCACACAACCAACACCAACCACCACACAACTACCCCACAACCACCATCCAACCAGCCACACAACCACCACACAATCACCACACAACCACCCCACAACCACCACCATCCAACCAACCACACAACCACCACCCCAGCTGGGATAAAGAGCTCTTCTACCTGCTAAAGTCCTACAGAGACCTCAGGGACCATAACCTAGTACCCTGGGCCGACATCGACAACAAGATAATCAGTATTGTGAGTGGGTGTGGATCAGGGGGGGGGGGTTGTGGGGGTTGTGGTTGTGATGGAGTTTGCTGGTGGTGGTTTATGTGGCTGGGGTGATGGTATTTTATGAAGTTGTGGTGGTAGTAGTCGTGGTAGTGGTTTATGTTGTGGTGGTGGCGGTTGTTGCTACATTTGTGTTTGGGTTCAGTAACGAATTTATATTTGTGGAATGTTGGTTATTTTTAATCACCATCATTATCATCATTATTATCACCAACATCATCATCATCATCATGGTCATCACCAACATCATCATCATCATCATCATCGACACCACGCAGGCAGCCTCTTGCACCAACACCACCAGGGTCCTCCACTCCTCCATCATTCTTCTCTCGTTCGACATCATTGAGTCCATCATTATGGCTTGGTGGGTGGTGCTGATGATGATTATGAGAATTATTATTATTATGATTCTCGTTTTTATTATTATTATTATTATTATTATTATTATTATTATTATTATTGCACACAGTCCGGACAAGTATTCGCACGTCGAGAAGGAGGTCACTCCACTCAGTCTCCTCCCTCATCTGCAGAGGTCTTCATCATCATCATCATCATCATCATCATCATCACCAGCATCACCACCATCATCATCATCATCATCATCATCACCAGCATCACCATCATCATCATCACAATTATAATAATCATGACCATTTTCAACACCATTATTATCATCATCATTGTTATCATCATCATCATCATCATCATCATCATCATCCTCGCCATCATCATCATTGTTATCATCATCATCATCATCATCATCATCATCATGCTCACAGCTCGGAGGAGGAGGTGCAGACGAAGGCGTTGGCGGTCCTGAACGCCCTCTTCATCAAAGGGGACGATGATAAGAAGCGGGTGTGACTAATTACCGCAAATAATTAATTAATTATTAATTTAATTATTTTTATTTTATTATAAATATAGTTTAAATTAAATCAATTAAGCAATTTAATTATTAAAATATAATTAAAATCATTATTTATAACTTTTTTCCCCTACTACTACTACTACTGCAGAGACTAGGTGATCATGCCAACTTCAAGGCAGTGAGGAATGTCATTTTGACGGTAAGGGGGGGGGGGGTAGGATTTGGCTGAGGATTGTCAATACAATTTAATACCCATCTACTACACCAACCACCACCACTGCTTCTTCTCCATCTACCACACCAACCACCACTACCACACCAACCACCACTACCATACCAACCACCACTACCACACCAACCACCACTACCACACCAACCACCACTATTACACCAACCACCACTACTACACCAACTACTTTCCATCTTACACGCCAACCACCACACGATCTACCACATCCATCTACCAAACCACCAACCATCAATCACCACCACACAAACCACTTCCAACCACAACATTCACGACCACATCAACCACCACCACACAATCCACTTCCAACCACAACGACCACATCAACCACCACCACCACACAAACCACTCCCAACCACAACGACCACATCAACCACCACCACCACACAAACCACTCCCAACCACAACGACCACATCAACCACTTCCACACAAACCACTCCCAACCACAACGACCACATCAACCACTACAGTGCATCATCCACTCCCAATCACAACGACTACATTAACCACCACCACACTAACCACTCCCAACCACAACGACCACATCAACCACCACAGTGCATCATCCACTCCCAACCACAACGACCACATCAACCACCACCACACAAACCACTCCCAACCACAACGACCACATCAACCACCACCACACAAACCACTCCCAACCACAATATTCACGACCACATCATCCACCACCACACAAACCACTTCCAACCACAACGACCACATCAACCACTACCACACAAACCACTCCCAACCACAACGACCACATCAACCACTACAGTGCATCATCCACTCCCAATCACAACGACTACATTAACCACCACCACACTAACCACTCCCAACCACAACGACCACATCAACCACTACAGTGCATCATCCACTCCCAATCACAACGACTACATCAACCACCACCACACAAACCACTTCCAACCACAACGACCACATCAACCATTACAGTGCATCATCCACTCCCAATCACAACGACTACATTAACCACCACCACACTAACCACTCCCAACCACAACGACCACATCAACCACCACCACACAAACCACTCCCAACCACAACGACCACATCAACCACCACCACCACAAACCACTCCCAACCACAACGACCACATCAACCACCACCACACAAACCACTCCCAACCACAACATTCACGACCACATCAACCACCACCACACAAACCACTCCCAACCACAACGACCACATCAACCACCACCACACAGACCACACAAACCACTCCCAACCACAACGACCACACCAACCACTACAGTGCATCATCCACCGTGGAACGCCCGAGCCACTGTCGAAGAAGAGGCTGTGTCAGTTGCATAGACTGCAATGCATGCTGTTCAACTTGGTGCATGAGAGGTGGGTGGGGTTGTGGGTGGGGTGGTGGATGGGTGGTGGTGGTGGTGGGTGGGGTGGTGGGATGGGTGGGTGGGTGGATGGATGGGTGGTGGTGGGTGGTGGGTAATGATGGGTGGTGGTGGGTGGGTGGTGGTGGGTGGGTGGGTAGGTGGTTGTGGGTGGGTGGTGGTGGGTGGGTGGTGGTGGGTGGTTGGTGGTGGGTGGGTTGGGATTTGGTCCATTCATCTATCCATCCATCTATCTATTTATTTTTTTATCCATCCACTCATCCTTCCACTCATCCATCCACTCACCCATCCACTCATCCATCCACTCATCCATCCTTCATCCATCCACTCATCCATCCCTCTCAGATCGATGAAAAGGGTTGATCCGATGGACTCCGTGGGTGATGCTTGTAGCTTAGTTTTTCATTATGTTTGAATTCCATCCTAAAACACTCTGTATAGCTTATAAAAGACGCACCCATGTATAAAACGCATCTTTCTTTTTTTAATATTCCACGACCACCATTCTACGCCCAACATTTCATTGTATGGTACTGAAAACTCTTTCAGCAAGAAGCACCTTTATCTCACTATTCCTCATCAACCACCACTATAACCACCACAACCAACCACTACAACCAATCAACCACTACCACCACAACCAACCACCATAACCACCACAACCACAACCAACCACCATTACCACCACAACCACCATAACCACCACAACCAACCACCACAACCACAACCAACCACCACAACCAACCACCACAACCAACCACAACCAACCACCACAACCACCACCACAACCAACCACCACCACAACCACCACCATAACCACCACAACCACCACAACAACCACAACCAACCACCATAACCACCACAACCAACCACCACAACCACAACCAACGACAACCAACCACCATAACCACAACCAACCACCACCACCAATTACCAACAACGGCGACGACGGCACAGGAGGCGATGGCGATGGTGAGGGAGCTGCGACAGGTGGCGTTCGACACCGAGACTGACCTGTCGCCGACCGCCAAGAGACAGAGTCAGCTGAGGGACTTCAAGAAACTTGGCTTCCAGGTTGGGATAGGGTTGGGTGAGGTTTAGGGTTGGGTTAGGGTTAAGGTTGGGTGAGGTTAGAGTTATGGTTAGGCTGGATTTGCTTTGGAGTTGTAATCCTTGTGGTCGTGAGTGGGTTGTGATGGTGAGGGGGGGGAGTGATGAGGGGGGGGAGGGTAAGGGCTGGGGTGGGAGGGTTGGTAATGGGGTGGTGGTGTGAGAGTGGTGAAGGGGCGGTGAGGGGTGTTGAGGGCTTGTGAGTGGGGGAAGGTGGGATGTGAGGAAGAGAAAGTTCCTAATCTGAGTGTGCTTTTGCAACCCAATCACATCCCTCCATTTCACCCAATCACATCCTTCTATTTCACCCAATCACATCCTTCTATTTCACCCAATCACACACTCCTCTATTCCATCCACCCAATCACACACCCCTCCATTCCATCCACCCAATCACAGAACCCGATGAACCCCCTAGAGGACTTGGGCGAAACCCCTCCTGGCATGTTATGCCTTCAGAACATGCTCTACTTTGCCACCCAGCACCAGGAAAGCTACACCAAGGTCACGTGCTTTTCGTTGCTGTTTTCCCGCGCTTTTCACACAAGTTTTGCGACTCTTACGCGATTTTTCACGGTGTTTTTAGTTTATTATTCAAAGTTTTTTTCACATTTTAAACTCCCACACCCTACCACCACTCCCACACTCTACCACCACTCCCACACCCTACCACCACTCCCACATCCTACCACCACTCCCACACTCTACCACCACTCCCACACTCTACCACCACTCCCACACCCTACCACCACTCCCACATCCTACCACCACTCCCACTCTCTACCACCACTCCCACATCCTACCTCCACTCCCACACCCTACCACCACTCCCACACCCTACCACCACTCCCACACCCTAGCACCACTCCCACACCCTACCACCACTCCCACACCCTACTACCACTCCCACACACTACCACCACTCCCACACTCTACCACCACTCCCACACTCTACCACCACTTCCACACTCTACCACCACTCTTAAACTCTACCACCACTCCCACACTCTACCACCACTCCCACACCCTACCACCACTCCCACACCCTACCACCACTCCCACACCCTACCACCACTCCCACACCCTACCACCACTCCCACACCCTACCACCACTCCCACACCCTACCACCACTCCCACATCCTACCACCACTCCCACACTCTACCACCACTCCCACACCCTAGCACCACTCCCAAACCCTAGCACCACTTCCACACCCTACCACCACTCCCACACCCTACCACCACTCCCACACCCTACCACCACTCCCAAATTATCACATTATAAAACCTTCTACTCAAACCATCTCCCTGACCATCTCAACCCCAAAAACTCAGTCACAAATCCACACCACACTCCACTTCTAACACCACCACACTTCACCACTCCTTACACCCCCTTACTATTCAAACTTCACACCACACCCCCACACCCAAACACCCCGCTTCTCCCACCACACTCCGCACACCACCAGCCCACTCCCACACAACCACCCCACCACAACCACCTCTACACTACCACCTCCACCCCCATACAACCACCCCACTACACCCCCATCAGAATCACCTCCACACCCCCACCACAACCACTTCCACCTTCACCCCCTTCTCCACCACAACCACTCTCACACGCCCACCACAACCACCTCCACAACCACCTCCACCACCCGCCCACCACAACCACCTCCACACGCCCACCACACAGGTGGTGTTAGAGAACTCTTGCAGGGGGAACAAGCATGAACTCCCCTTCGCCAGAACCAGCGTCCACCTCACCAAACTCATCTGCGCTACCCTCAAAGTGGCCCAGAGACGTTAGTGGTGGTGGGGAAGGTGTTATGGGGGGGGGGGAGTAGTCAGGGTGGTTGGGGTTGTTCAGGTGGGGGGTGGGGAGAGTGGTTGGGGTGAGGAGAGTGGTTGGGGTGTGGAGAGTGGTTGGGGTGGGGAGAGTGGTTGGGGTGTGGAGAGTGGTTGGGGTGTGGAGAGTGGTTGGGGTGTGGAGAGTGGTTGGGGTGTGGAGAGTGGTTGGGGTGTGGAGAGTGGTTGGGGTGTGGAGAGTGGTTGGGGTGGGGAGAGTGGTTGAGGTGGGGAGAGTGTTTGGGGTGGGGAGAGTGGTGGTTTCCGTAATTTTTACCACCAACCTACTCCCACCAAAAAGCCACTAATTTGAAACCATCTTCTTTTTTCACCACCCCTTTTCGTCACTTCTTCTGACTACTTCCTCTCAACACCAACACACCACCCACTTCCTCCCACCCTTCTTCCCGCTTTGCCATCCACCCCACCCATGCATCCACCCACTTCACCCACTCCACCCACCCTTCCCCCCACTTCGCCATGCACCCCATCCACCTCACCCACCCACCCTCCCCTCCACCAGCGCAAGAAGAAGGCACTTCTTTCCACCCCCTCTTCTTCTCAAACGACTGTTCCCTCGAGGAGTTCTATTGCGTGTGCATCCAACTATTCAACCGAACCTGGAAGGAAATGAAGGCCACCACAGCTGACTTCCATAAGGTGGGTGGGTTGTTGGTTGGATCATCATCATCATCATAATAACCATCATCGTCATCATCACCAACACCATCATCATCATTATTATGGTCCAGGTATTGGAGGTGGTGGAGGAGCAGATCTTGATGTCGTTGGAAAGCGCCCCAACTTCCTTCGAGCAGTTGCGAAACAAGGTGTTGTTGTTGTTGTTGTTGGGTTGATGGAGTTGTTGGGTTGATGGAGTTGTTGTTGTTGATGGAGTTGTTGTTGTTGTTGTTGGAGTTGGAGTTGTTTTTGTTGTTGGAGTTGTTTTTGAAGATGTTGTTACTGCTAGGTTGCTGTTATAGAGTCGCTGGGCTTTAAGTTAACGCTACCATCATCATCACCACCACAACCCCGCCATAATCCCACCATCATCACCACCACCACACCATCACATCATCACCACCACCACACCATCATCATCACCACCACCACAACCACACCATCATCATCACCACCACCACCACGACAGCTGAGCAAACTGCCCTACCACGAAGTGACCAGCATCTGGCAGAGCAGACAGAAGGACAAACTCGAGTGGAGTCTCGAGGAGACGCCCATCAGGTGCTGATCATCATCATCATCATCATCATCACCGTCATCATCATCATCATTACCATAATCATCATCACAATCATCATCATCACCATCATCATCATCATCAGTGCCACAATAGTTAGACAATATTAATAAGTATAATAAACTGTGAGGTAATTTTGGGGTAATATTATATTCTCTATCTTCATGATCACTTGCACAGAGACCTGCAGGCGAAGGTGAGGCCTGAGTTGCTGCAGCTGGTGAGCAGGAAGAGGATCAACTTCCTCCTGCACGGCACCCTCTTCCCCCTCAAGACCTACCGCCGCCAAGGTCAGCATCATCCCCATCATCATCATCATCCTCATCATCATCAGAATCATCATTATCATCATCACCGCATTCACACCCTCTTCACCCTTTCTTCACCCACACCTCCCCTTTCCACCACTTCAAAACCGAAATTAAAATGTGAAATTATTATTGGAAGTTGGGGTATCTAACTACCCACTACCACCAAATTCACCACCTTCTATCCACCCCCTCCACCCACTCATCCATCCCACCCCCAACAACACCCACCCCCTCCACTCATCCATCCCACCCCCAACAACACCCACCCCCTCTCCCATCAGACAAGTACATGTACTGCAGGCTGGCTTGCAGCCTCAAGACGCTGCATTACGGAGAATGTGAAGAGAATGAGAAACCCACTTGTGAACAACTAGCCTACAAAGGTGCTGGTAGTAGTAGTGGTAGTGGTGGTGTTAGTAGTAGTAGTGATAGTGTTGGTTGTGGTAGTGGTAGTAGTAGTGGTGGTGGTGGTAGTAGTAGTGGTAGTGGTGGTGGTAGTAGTAGTGGTAGTGGTGGTGGTAGTGTTGGTTGTGGTAGTGTTGGTTGTGGTAGTGGGGGTGGTATTAGTAGTGGTGGTAGTAGTATTGGTGGTGATAGTGATGGTGATAGTGGTTGTGGGGGTAGTGGTAGTAATAGTAGTAATAGTAGTAGTAGTAGTAGTAGTAGTAGTAGTAGTAGTAGTAGTAGTAGTAGTAGTAGTGGTAGTAGTAGTAGTAGTAGTAGTAGTAGTAGTAGTAGTAGTGGTAGTAGTAGTAGTAGTAGTAGTGGTAGTAGTAGTATCATCATCATGACTACAGTCGCCATCTCGGAGATCAAAGACGTCTTGGTAGGCAAGGACTGTCCAAATGTGAAGAAGAAGGTTGCTTATTAAAAATAAATCTTATTATTGATGGAATTATTATTTTTTTTCTTATTTATTAAATGTATTATTATTATTATTATTATTATTATTATTATTATTATTATTATTATTATTATTATTTTTGTTTTCATTAAATTGTTATATTATTTATTAAATTAATTATTATTCTCATTAATTTTTTTATATTATTTTTTTGCAACCAGTAACAACACTGTTACTAGCACTACTACTACTACTACTAACAATGTCCATCTATGCAGGCCAACGCATCCCTGTCTTTCTTCATTGTGACTGAAGAGTCCTTCCAGGTGTTTCATCCATCCATCCATCCATCCATCCATCCATCCATCCATCCATCCATCCATCCATCCACATCATCCATCTATTCATTCATCTATCCATCCATCCATCGGCCCATCCATTCATCAATTCATTCATCAATCCATCCATCCATCCATCCATCCATCCATCCATCCATCCATCCATCCATCCATCCATCCACACCATGCAGGCGGAGAGGGCTGACTTGCTGAACTTCGCAGCTCCCAGTGAGGAGGTCTTCCATTCGTGGATCGATGCTCTCAACGTCCTTCTCAACAAGCCTGTCAGTTGTTGCTGTTGTTGTTGCTTTGTTGTTGTTGTTGTTGTTGCTTTGTTGTTGTTGCTTTGTTGTTGTTGTTGCTTTGTTGTTGTTGCTTTGTTGTTGTTGTTTTGTTGTAGTTGCTTTGTTGTTGTTGCTTTTTTGTTGTTGCTTTGTTGTTGCTGTTGTTGCTACAGTTGTTTTTTTAAAGTTTTTATTGTTAGAGTTACTATTTTTATTGCTGCTTTATGTTCCCCCTCGCATAGTTGTTCTTCCCTTTCAACTTTCTTACCTCCTCTCTCGCACCTTCCTCTTACCTCCTTCACCCCCCTCCTTCTTCCCATCTTCTCTCCCCCCCCCCTCCATCACCTTCTCACTCCTTGCCAGATGACGTCAGTCCTGATGGAGACGGAACTGGAGAGACTAATGAAGGTCGAAATGAAACTCCGTCTCTTAGATGCGGAAGGTGCTGATTGGTCGATCAATTAATATGCTAATTAGTATGATTGGTCGATTAATCAATATGCTAATTATTATGATTGGTCAATTAATTAATATGCTAATTAGTATGATTTTTCAATTAATTAATATGCTAATTAGTATTGTTTGTGAATTAATTAAATAATCATATTCATCATCATCATTATCATCATCATCATCATCATCACTGCCCATAAAGGCCTCATACTGCCGAAAGAACCACCCCCCATTCCCAGACCCCCTGCCGACATGGACTTCCCTAAAAAACTTTAATTATTGTTTATATTTTTGTTATTATTTATATTATTATTATTATTATTGTTTTTTTTTTATCTTTTCATTTTTATTATTATGTGTCAATCGTGAACTTTATAAGCTATTATTATAATAGTCTCTTCACTGTATTTATTCATTTAATATTGGTTTATTTATTAATTGTTTATGTATCCATTTATTCAATAATATTGTATTTATTCATTCATTATTTATTTTTTATTTGTTATTTCCATTAATTAGTTATGTATTTATTGATTTATTAAATATTTATTAATTCATTCCAAAACTATATTTTTATTTTCAGCAACTATTTGCTTTTTTCAAAGGGATCTAGTTAGTAGTTGAGTTGATAGATAAAGATTAAATTAAATACAGTGAAACGATTCAGCTTTTTAAAGTATTCAAAACTTAATATTTTATAAATGTTTTTTATTGTGCTACAATTTTAAATCATGTGTTAATGTGACGGTTCGAGATAACTGTTCAATCATTTTCATTTCATTAATTTTTAAAAATCAATTTTATTTTATTTTTTAAAACATTTATTTTCTATCTTGTTTTCAGAGGTACTCCCAAACATTTATTCATGATAAAGAATATTTTTATTTAAATTGTTTTTGAATCTTGTTTGTTAAATCGCTGAACTAAAAAACTAGTTAAATGAATAAATTCAGTTTTTGTCAAAATATATAATTTTAAAATGGGGAAATATGGTTATTTTATTGCATATTCTTTCACATCCTTACTAATTCTTGATAGATTCATCGAAGGCGCCAACAGGAGGCGTTTTTCTCAGGTTTTCTAAAATTTGCCAAAATAAATCATTAATTCTTTTTTAATGGAATAAACTAATTAAAATTTAGAATTTTTAAAAGAATTTCTAATAGCCATTTTCAACGCCAAGCGGTCATCTATTTATAGACTTAATAATTGTCAAATATATAATAATAATAATAATT
Source organism: Piscicola geometra (assembly GCA_943735955.1). NCBI lineage: Eukaryota > Metazoa > Annelida > Clitellata > Hirudinida > Piscicolidae > Piscicola > Piscicola geometra. Next base: position 3,638,007 of record OX030967.1, on the reverse strand, counting down.
AAATTCAATAAGATTTTTGAATGCGCAAAATTAAATCATAAAAGCTAATTTCTTCCTTATCTCGAAGTTTTGAGACTTAAACGAATTTGAAAAGATGAAAAGTTCAAGGAAACTACCGCTTATATCATTCAGAAAGTCCTGGATCAGATCGTCGGGAACTGGCGTGGTTTCTTCTACTTGTTGTTGTACTTCGACTTCTTCCTGCTCTTCTTCCTTCTTGCTTGCACACCTCCTAAATAGATTCAAAACTGCGTGGTAATTTTTGATTTTTTTTGCGTGTTAAAATATCGAATTTTAATGGAAATATTGAGGCAACATTGGTGTGTATATTAACCTTTAATTACAATTATTAGTCTTTAAAATTTGTTTAAGTTTAATATAAATGACACTATATGAGGAAAACTATTTAAGGAATAACGCTTTGGCTTTACTGAGGTTTCCATGGAGTAAGACACAACCTGAGGCGAAAGATACAACGACGAAGATGTAGATGAAAAGGGCCGAGAGCAGGAAAGTCCACATCGAGTTCAATGCTGTGGCATCAATTGGCGAGCTCCGCTGTTTGCTCTTCTCAACAGACCTGTTTGTGCGTGGGTAGATGGTGCTAGTGTTGTGTTGTTGGTGTTGGTGGGTAGTTGGTGCTAGTGTTGTGTTGTTGGTAGCTGGTGTTGTTGGTGATGTTGGTGGGTAGTTGGTGCTAGTGTTGTGTTGTTGGTGTTGGTATTGTTGGTAGCTGGTGTTGTGTTGTGTTGTTGATAGCTGGTGTTGTGTTGTGTTGCTGGTAGCTGGTGTTGTTGTGGGTGGGTAGTTGGTAGCTGGTGTTGGGGAGTTTTGGCACTGCTAATATTGGTGTTTTTTAAAAATGGATGGGGTTTTTTGGACTAAACGCTATTTACAACAAACTATTTTTCAAAATTGAGAAAAATAAAGTTTAAAGAGACCAAGTTTCATACTCATTTTGGAAGAATGTAGAAGTAGTTGATGGCGTGACGGAGAATTGAGTGGAAGAAACGGGAAAAGATTTTTCTAGGGGGGAAAGAGTGGATGATGGGAAGTTGGCTGGAAGACTGGTAGTCGAAAGGTTGGCTGTGACGTTTGTAGATGAGGATTGGTTGGTTGGGGGGTTGTAAGATGACAGGTTGGCTGGTGCTGAGTTGATGAAGAAAGTGGAAAAAGATGAAAGTAAAAAAGCTCTGGAAATATAGAACAGTAGCATTTTTGCATGTGTTCAGAAATTTAATTTATGATTTTGTTTTTGTTGACTTGTGAAGTCAGCAAAAACAAAGAAAAAATGTTTTTCTGACTGTTTTGAGTTTTTATTATTTCCAACTTAGCCCTTTTATAAATGCATCGAAATAATAATGCTTTATAAGACTCACATCGCAACAAGAAAAAGATTTTATTCAGGTCAACATTAAATTCTCAAAGATTCATTATTAATATTATGGTAAAATTATTAATATTATGGTAAAATAATTAATATTATGGTAAATTAATTAATATTGTGGTTAATTAATTATTACTGTGGTTAATTAATTATTATTGTGGTTAATTAATTAATATTATGGAAAAATAATTAATAATATAGTAAATTAATTAATATTATGGTAAAATAATTAATAATATAGTAAATTAATTAATATTATGATAAAATAATTAATAATATAGTAAAATAATTAATATTATGGTAAAATAATTAATCATTTAGTGAAATAATTAATATTGTGGTTAATTAATTAATATTGTGGTTAATTAATTAATATTGCAGATATACATGAATATAATATTTATAGTGCAAGACAATAGTCGAGGATGAAGTGTAAAAATTCTCATGTTAGCAGTAATTTAACTTGACCAGTAAACGTGAAATAGTTGTCAAAAAGCTGTGAAAAAATTTCACATGCTTTTTAATATTTTA
>OX030967.1:3578589-3633589 GCA_943735955.1 Piscicola geometra | reverse complement strand
TGCTCTGTGGTGGTGGTGGTGGTTGTGGTGGTGGTGGTGGTTGTGGTGGTTGTGGTGGTGGTGGTGGTTGTAGTGGTGATGGTGGTGGTAGTGGTTGTGGTGGATGGTGGTGGTGGTTGTGGTGGATGGTGGTTGTGATAGATGGTGGTTGTGGTGGTTGTGGTGGATGGTGGTGGTGGTTGTGGACGGTGGTGGTGGGGGTTGGATGATGGGTGGGTAGATGAGTGGGTGGAAATGATTAGATGAGTGAATTAGGTGGTAGTGAAAAGATTTTTTGATTAAGAAAATCCATAAATATTATAGAGAAAAAATCATGGGGGTGATGAGGATGATGTTAATTATGATGATGATGATGATGATGATGATGATGATGATGATGATGATGATGATGATGATGATGATGATGATGATGATGATGATGATGATGATGATGATGATGATGATGAATACCCGTATCCACTCTTCAGGGGTGTAGTGGTGGATCAGATTGGAGGGGATGTACTCCTTCAAGTTTGCCCTGCAATAACAACAATAACCGTATAAATTACATAGTATAAAAATAATAAAATGTATAATAACTATGATATTCTAAAGATGTTTTAAGAAGCTATAAAAAAAATATTAACGCGATTAATCATAATATTAATAAACAGAATAATAATGAAAAGCTGAAAAAATAAATAATAAATACCCAAAAGATAATAATGATAATATAGAATGTTTATTATTATTGGTTTTATCATCAAAACTAGGGCTTTAATCAAATGAGTGAATGGGCGACAACAAAAAGGGATCTAACGCGACAAGGGCGAAGTTAACGGGATGATTATCAAGAGCACGGAGGATGAGGGAGGCGAGAGTGGAGGCCTCAGAAGGGGAGCACTTGTGGTAGCCCCTCAAGTATTTGGGCAGTTCCTGGGGGGGGGAGGGGATTGGAGGTTAGGGATGAGGGGTGCTTTGTTGGGTTTTAATGAAGGGAGGGAGGTGAAATGATGGTTTGTTAGATGGTTTATATTAAAGGGGAAGTGGGGAAGTGGGAGAAGGAAGAAAAGATTGAAAACGTTTTCGTTGAAAAAATGTTGATGGGCTACTTGGGAGTAAGTATCGTTGTTTGTACTGCAGCCATAACAACAGTCACAACAACAACAACAACAGTCACAACTACAACAACAACAGTCATAACAACTACAACAACTGCATTCACAACAGCCGCAACAACAAGCACCTGTGGGTAGTGGAACTTGAGATCAGCATTGAGGTCATGGCCTGGCATCGTGTCCATCCAGAGTTTCTTCATGAAGAACACCTGGTTGTGTTTGTAGTGGTTTTGGTGGTTGTGTGGTGGTTGTAGTGGTTATAGTTGTGGTTGTAGTGGTTGTAGTGGTTGTTGTTGTTGTTGTGGTGGTTGTTGTAGTGGTTGTAGTTGTTGTTGTGGTGTGGTAGTGGTTGTAGTTGTTGTTGTGGTGGTCGTGTAGTTGTTGTGGTGTGATAAAATGGTTGTTGTAGGGCTAGTGCTTGTTGTGGTGTGATGAAGTGGTTGTTCTAGGGGTAGTTGTGGTAGTGGTAATTGTGGTAATATTATTACTACTACAGCTTCCACCATTATAGCCACACAGACACCTGATAGTTCGACTCCAACTGGTGGTTGGCAGCAACAGTGGCTGCTGTGGTGGTGGTGGCTGGCAAACGCGCCTGTCGCAACCAGTCGGTCAAGTGGCGAACGAAATCAAAGAAGAAGTCACCCTCTGGGACGCTGATTACTGTTGTTGTGGTGTTGTTGTTGTGGGGATGTGGTGATGTTGTGGTGGTGTTGTTGTTGTTGTTGTGTTGTGGTGTTGTTGTGGTGTTGTTGTGGTGATGTGGTGGTGTTTTTGTTGTAGTGTTGTTGTTGTTGTGGTGATGTGGTGCTTGTGTTGTTGTTGTTGTGGTGGTGTTGTTGTGGTGTTGTTGTTGTGTTGTTGTTATTGTGTTGTGGTGTTGTTGTGGTGTTGTTGTGGTGATGTGGTGGTGTTTTTGTTGTAGTGTTGTTGTTGTGGTGATGTGGTGCTTGTGTTGTTGTTGTTGTGGTGGTGTTGTTGTGGTGTTGTTGTTGTGTTGTTGTGGTTTTGTTGTGGTGATGTGGTGGTTGTGTTGTTGTTGTGTTGTTGTTGTTTTGTTGTTGTGGTATTGTTGTGTTGTTGTTGTGGTGATGTAGTGGTTGTGTTGTTGTTGTTGTGTTGTTGTTGTTGTTGTTGTGGTGTTGTTGTGGTGTTGTTGTGTTGTTGTTGTGGTGTTGTTGTGGTTGTGGTGTTGTAGGGATGTTATGTTGGGATTATTTGGATGTTTCTTTTTCTGTAATTTTTGTGTTGTGTTGAGTTGAAAAGCTGAACGTAAAAGACCATTTGGTGAAACACAATAATAATAATAATATAAAACATAATAAGAAGAATATTCTTAGATACCTTTGCCGGCGATCTTTACAAAAAGACTAAAGCCTTGATGGTTGAGAAGCTGTAGTCTCTTTGACACCTGTGCATCATCATCATCATCATCATCATCATCATCATCATCGTCATCATCATCACGATCATTATCATCATGAGCATCACCTCGAGACAGAAATCCTTGGACCTGGTACTTGATTCCACTTCGAATGCCTCACTCGAGCCGTCCGGAAAGTAAACCTGAAATTATCATCATCACCATCATCATCATCATCATAACCATCATCATCATCATCATCATCATCATCATCATCATCATCACCTTATGAAAAATCTGAGTAGTCTTCAGTTGGATAGCTTCAACTTCCACATGATGAGGCGGATACTTCCTGCTGCCGTTCCTGATGATGATGATGATGATGATGATGATTGTAATTATGATAATGTTGATGATGATTTTAATTATGATGATGATGATGATGAGGACGATAGTACCCACTTCACTCCACCAAAAAAACACTCAATTTTTTTCCATATCATCCCACATCACACCAACCATTTTATTCTTCTCCCCAAACCCGCCCCCTCCATCCCTCCGCCCGCCTACCAGTCTAACCTCAAAGTCTTCTGTAGTCTTGACAGGCAATCGAGGGCGACGGGGTTTGAGGGAGCACGGGAGCGGAGGAAGAGGGTGGAGTGTTTGAGGAGGTTGTTGGAGGGCACGAAACAACCAGTGGCCAACCACATCAGTTCCCAGCCCGCTCCTTCGCTAGACCTGGAGCGAATGGTGTGGGAAAAGAGAAGTAGTGGGTAGATTGAGGAGTTTATTGATGGGTGGGGGGGGGAGGCGGGGGTAGATTGAGTTGATTATCGGCGGATGAGTGGGTCATCTTCAACCCGCTATTCGTATTTAATCTGATTAAACCGTTTGATCGAATACCACTATATCGACATCATCATCAGCACCTGTTCGGGTTGTTGGTCAGCTGCTTGAGCATCTGACAGTAAACCTCATCTCTCAGCATCTCCTGCATCAATGGTATTGGTAATGATCATAAAAATTATGAAAAGATTAGTTAGTGAGTCTTGAAAATAATCATCAAATGCAAAATCATTATCGACAACATGAGCTATAGTTATCACTTTTCACCATTAACCTGCGGCCATCCACAAATTCACCCACACACTTGCTTGATGGCAGCTTCAAAGATCAGATCGCTTAGATGGTTTCCCGCCTTGGATGGTCTGAGTTGGTGGTCACCCATGTACTTTAGGATACGTGCAATGGGGGGATAGGAGGAGAGGGTGGTTAAGGGAGAATGGGTGAGAATCATTATCATCATCATCGTCATTATCATCTTCATCATGACCATCAACATCGTCATCATCATCATCATCATCATCATCATCATCATCATCACAAAGGATATTGGTGAAGGACTTGAGAGCTAAAGGAACCAACTCAGGCTTCTCAGCCACCTGTTGAATTAAATTAAAATTAAATAATGTAAATATCTATAAATAAACTTATAAAAATAAGTCCCATATGGTCTAGTGGTTAGGATCCCAGCCTTTCACGTTGGTGGCCCGGGTTCGATTCCCGGTATGGGAGACTTTTTTGATAAATTGGTAAAAAAAGCGAAAATAAGAATTTGTTTCCCAATTTCGGCATTTCGTTCATGAAAAATTTATTAAAAAAACTTTTTCCATAAGTTGGCGCCAAATGACTCAAGCCAATATTAACCAATTCCTTAATTGCGCCAAAACAAAACGGCCAAAATGGCCAGGCCACAAAACCATCCACAAACTATCAGCATTTCAACACCCTCGCAACGAAAACACTACAATAAAATGGACGCTCAGAGTAATGTACACCCTAACCAACTAACTCTAATCCTATCCCCTCTACACATTACCCTTCCACTTTAACACCACACCACATCCCATCACCGCACCTCACCACACTTCACCACACCTCACCACACCTCACCACACTTCACCACACCTCACCACACTTCACCATCACCACATCTCATCACACCTCATCTCATCACACCTCATCACCACACCTCACCACATCTCACCACACCTCACCACACCTCACCACACCTCACCACACCTCACCACACCTCACCACACTTCACCATCACCACATCTCATCACACCTCATCACCACACCTCACCACACCTCACCACACTTCACCACACCTCATCACCACACCTCACCACACCCTATCACCACACCCCATCACCACACTTCACCTTCTTTAGCAGGGGCTTGGTGAGGGGTTGTTTGGCATGACTCCACACCTCCTCCTCCCTACCCTTGGATGACCTTTTGGATAGCGTCCTCTTGCTTGGAACTCTGTTATGGGATTGGATGGGATGTTGTGGTATGATGATTGGCGATAGGATGGAAACATGACGGTGAAAAGAATGTGAAACAGTGAATAACTAAAAGAAGGTGAAAAGAATGGCAAACAGTGAATAATTTAGAGGAGGTGATAAAGTGTGCTAAAGTTTGTCTAATCCAGAACAAATAAACCAGCCTAAAGTGCTCCAGGGCGTAGTTTTGAAGGGTATAGAGGTGGTGGTTGGTGTCGGGCAGGGTGGGGTCAGGGTGGGTGGTGGCGTGGGAGGTGAAGGACTGTTTGAAAAAACGCTCAGTGTCTTCTAGAGGCTGCTTTTCGAAAAGACTCTGTTGGTCGTGGTGGTGGTGGTGGTGTTGGTAAATGTTGTGGTAGATTGTTGCGGTGAATTGCTGCTCAATGTTTTGGGTACTTTACTGAGGGGGGAGTGTTGCGGTAAAAGTGGAGGCAGATTTGGTAATTTCTGCATTAATAATTGGTCGTTGCAATAGTGGTTGTGGAACGGATGTTGGTGGCGGTAAGGTGACCAAAAAAATTGCACATTTAAATAACAACCCTCACTCACCAAAATCTCGGCGGAAGGAGCAGTGATGGTGGGCAGGATGTACACATAGTCAGTAGGAAACTCACCACTTTGATTGGTCCGTTGGTTGCTGCCATGACACCAATATAGGTCAGCCAGTGCTTGGCCTTTTTCCGATGTAAGTGTAATTAGGTCACCATGTTTGAATGAGAGCAGGTCAGGTCGGTTAGCTGTGTATTGGTGGTGGTGGTAGTTTAACTTTTCATAAGAAATGGGGCTGATGATGATAACGATGATGATGATGATTATGAATCCCAAAACAAGAAACACCCCTCAAACCCGGAACCATTAGTTTTCCCCACACCTTCTAACCCCTTCCACATCATGCCACCTCCTCCTATCCCACTCAATCTAACCCCTAACCAGGGGGCAAGTGTTTCTGGAAAGCGATGACGAACTTTGACCTGGCCTTGAGTCCTTCCAGAAAGGTCACCACAAGGTCACAGATGTCCTGGGAGTTAGGCGAATTGAAGGTGAAGTCATGTGATTGGATGGTGGACAGACTGAAGCTTTGTCCGTGCTGTTTGCCTGATCTGTGTGGTGGTTTGTGTGGTTGTTAGTTGGTGTGATGGGTTTGCTTGGTTTCTGTGATTTGAGTGGTTGGTGTAGTCGCTGTGGTCAGTGTGGTTGATGTTTAGTGTTGATTGTGATTTTATTTGTGGTTTTTTTTGAAGTGAGGCACAAATGTTGCTAAACAGCACACATGTAGCACAAAAACCGCCACCTAGAGCAGGACACAGCAATGATCTCAGGAAAAGTGAGTTCCAACACCACATCGTTCCTGTCATCCAGTGCATACACTCCTTTGTGTGTGTGTGTGTATGTGTGTGTGTGTATGTGTGTGTGTGTGTGTGTGTGTGTGTGTGTGTGTGTGTGTGTGTGTGTGTGTGTGTGTGTGTGTGTGTGTATCTGTGTGTGTGTGTGTATGTGTGGTATGATTGTGTGCGTGTGTGTGTGGGTGGTATGATTGTGTGTGTGTGTGTCGGTGTGTGTGTGTGTGTGTGTGTGTGTGTGTGTGTGTGTGTGTGTGTGTGTGTTTGTGTATGTGTGTGTGTGTGTGTGTATGTGTGTGTGTGTGTGTGGTATGATTGTGTGTGTGTGTGTGTGGTATGATTGTGTGTGTGTGTGTGTAAAATGTGGCTTGTGGGTTGGTATGTGTGTGGGTTAGTACGTCGTGGGTTATTGTAGTGTAGTGTAATGGGGTGTACAGTTATGTAGAAAGATTTGAAGTAGTGTGGTGTAGTGTGGTACGAGTGTGCTGTGCTGTGGGGCGAGAGTCAAAAGCTCGAGTCAGCAAAACTAAAACAACAACAACAATTATCTTCTCATTTTAATTCAATGTTTTTTAAATATGAGAAAGTCACCAGTCCAGTTGACAGCGACGATCACTTCATTCTTGGGCAGACTGGGCCCCGCGAACTTCTGTGCTTCGTAAAACCTGAGTAATGATAGTATCATCATCATCATCATCATCATTTCCGAAATCATCACTATCATCATCATCATCTTCATCATCACCATCATCATCATCATCACCACCACCATCCTCATCACCAACATCATCATCATCACCTGGAAAAGAGAAGGGGCCACTTGTATTTGGCGTACTTTACGATATCCTGTCTGACTCTCAGTGACGTCAGATCGTCACGTGAGAAGTAGGCGGATGAGAGGCACTCCATGATCGACTGGTTGTGGAGGGGTGGAGGGAAGTGGTGTGAATCATGGTGGTGTAAGGATGGATGGTGGTTAAAGTAGAAATGGTGGTTTGAGAGTGGAAGGTGGTGGTGCAAGAGAAGCATCTCATCCCAGACCACTACAAATCTAGCCCCCTTCTTCAATTACACCCCCACACCTACCTGCACCCACTGCCTCTTCATCTTCTCATCCTGAAGGGCACTTTGGGGCAGGTAGGTGGGCAGGAGGCTGTAGAGGCTCTCAGCCTGTGCCACCCTACCATGCTGCACAAAGTACTGCTGTGCTGTTATCATGCTCAGGTCTTTGTTCTGGTATAAGGTTTTTTTAAAAACTAATTATTTATTTATTATTAATTATTTTATTATTATTATTTAAAAATTAATATAATTTTTAGAATAACACTATTATTTATATTCTGCCATTTTCTCAGTTGTTTATCAGCTCATCACCACCCACGGAGCCACCTTATCACAACGGTATTCTCCCAGCTTGATGGCTCTGACCACTTGTTGGTAGATGAGGTTGGTGGAGACTGCGTCAAAGAGTGGGTCATGCCATGGAGCGAAGATTTCCTTTCTGTCACGGAGGGGGGGGAGGATGTAGAGTGCAAAAAGTGAAATGAGGAAGAAAGGCGGGAGGGGGATAGAGGGTGAAAAAAAGTATTAAAATGATTCTCTCTTTAATGACCTGTGCTTGTCCCCCTGAACTCTTTTGCTATTTTCGTTCTATCACCTTCTTTGTGCACTTTGCTTACACCCTCCCTGTCACTCAGCAACTCTCCCTTCAACCCCCTTCAACCCCCTTCAACCCACTTCAAATACAACCCCAATTTAACTCACAATCAACCCGTAATGACCCATCTAAATACAATCCCTACAACAACTCCTGTTCTCCAACTAAAACCCCCAAAAGCTCCTGTCCCCCAAGTTAACCCCCCTCAACCCCCTGAAGACGCACCTGAAATACAGCCTCCAAGGGGCACTGCTTTCATCCGCCCCCTTTTCTTTGGCGAACTGTTCGCATTGGGAGATTGTGTCCATAATGTGGTCTTTGCCGCTGCCCAGAGAGGTGAACTGGGAGAGATGGGGTAGTGTGGAAGTGTGGTGTGAGTGGACTTTAGAAGAGTGGAAGTGGTGTGGAAGAGATAAAAGAGTGGGTTGTGAGGGATCGTGTGGAAGAGATAGAAGAGTGGATTGCACCCCCTTTATTCATACACCCCTAATCTCCATGACGCCCCCCTAACCTTATCATACAAGGCAATAAACAGTGAGAATCCAAACAGGTCATGCAGGTTAATCTTAGCAGCGAGTTGTGAGCACAATTCCTGTGCCGTTGATGCGGAATCTGCCTGTAGAAGTTCTGTGTGGCCGTCCATGAAGGCCACTGGAAGCAGCAGTGGCTTTCTGAACTTTGTGGCCTGTGGTGTGGTTGTTTGTGAAGGGGGTGTAGAGGGGACGTGGTGTGGTTCGTGGTGTGATGGAATGTGGAGGGGGTGTGTAGTGTGTAAAAGATGTAGTGCGAAAGATGTGTGGTGTGGTAGAAAGAGCCACAAAATCATTTTCCCCACCCACTCCATCCCACTCTACCTCCACAACCACCCAACTCACATGAAGCTCGATCCAGGAGGGTGGTTGGTTTCTGGCCCCATTAGCCAAGGTACGCCTGAGTCTCTTGGAGCAGTAGGTGGAGTAGTGGGAGGGGCCTGTCTGCAGAAAACTACGCAGGTACTTGACAAACTGAAAGGGCGGGGGGGGGGGGTGTTTTGTTTGAAGAAGGGTGTTTTTTTAGGAGGGGAGCGTGGTTCATTTGTGAGAGTTTTTAATATATTATTTTTAATTTGATGGATTTTGAGAAAGGAAACTCTGTTGGTAAAAGCAATAACAATGCAACTAATGAAGTTTAAATGTATTTCCTTCCCATCCATCCAGCCAACCAAACAACCATCCATCCATCCATCCATTCATCCATTCATCCATCCATCCATCCATCCATCCATCCATCCATCCATCCATCCGTTCATCTATCCATCCATCCATTCATTCAACCATCCATCCATCCATCCATCCATCCCTTCATCCAACCAACCAACCTATCCACCCATCCATTCAACCAACCAACCAACCATCCATCTATCCATCCATCCATCCATCCATTCATCCATCCATCCATCCATCCATCCATCCATTCATCCATCCATCCATCCATCCCTCCATCCAACCAACCTATCAACCCATCTATTCGTCCAACCAACCTATCCAACCAACCAACCAACCATCCATCCATGCAACCATCCAATCCAATCGATCTGCCCCAGTACCTTCTCAGTGGGAGGGAAGCAGCCGAGGCAGAGAGAGAGGAGGATCCAGCCTCTGGAGTAGCTGCGCTTGCGTGGGTTGTTGCTGAGTTGGCAACACAACTGACAGTAGATCTCGTCCCTGTTGAAAAGATTTGATGGTGGTGGTGTATTGTTGGTGCTGGTCGGTGTGGTAGGTTTTGTAGTGTGTTTATTTTTTTGCGATGATGATGATGATTTCTCAGTTTGCGAATACAACCAAGCATAATCTTCTGACCACCAACCAACCCGCTTCCAAACGCATCTTCCACTTACCACCTCGCCCAACACACCTCAACTCAGGCCTTAAGATGCCATGACCAACGATGAAGTGAAGTTTCTCTAATGGATTGGATGGTCTGTCTTCCAGCAGGGCATTGCCTCCACCACCACCCCCGTAATCACCCGCCCTTAACTTCCTTGCCACCTTGATAATGATGATAGTGGGGGAGATGGGGGTGATAGTGTTGGTGGTGGTAGAAGCAAAAATACATGGTGGTTGCGGTGAAGACCTACCTACATCGACCACCATTGTCCCACTCACCAATGCACTCATCACCAATACATTTCCATCCGTTCACGCTTCCACTCCATCACTATTTTAATCTTTTTTCCAATAACACCATCACCAGTCCATCTCTCCCCACACACACACACACACGCACAACTCCCACCTCACCTGCTCGGTTATCTTCGACTTCTTCTTCAGCGTCATCGACACCATGTTCTTCCTCACGCTCGACTTGCCACCGCCCTCTCTTATCGGCTCGTTCTCCTGATGATGATGATGATGGTTTTGATGATGATGCTGACGGTTTTGATGATGATGGTTTTGATGATGATGATGATGGTTTTGATGATGATGATGATGGTTTTGATGATGATGATGATGGTTTTGATGATGATGCTGTTGTTGATGAAAATAACGTACAACCCCCGTACCAACTGCCTTCTTCTTTTTTCCCACTCCTTCACCCATCCCTCACTCCCTCTCTCCCAGCCATGCCTCACTCTTCCACCCTCTTGTCACCTCCCTACCCGCATCACCCCCACGTATCACTCCCTCCCCCACCTCCCCCACTTCCCCCACCTCTCCCACCTCCCCCACCTCTCCCACCTCTCCCACCTCCCTCACCTCCCCCACCTCCCCCACCTCCTCCACTTCCCCCACCTCCTTCACCTCCCCCACCTCCTCCACCTCCCCCACCTCCTCCACTTCCCCCACCTCCCCCACCTCTCCCACCTCTCCCACCCCCCCTACCTCCTCCACCTCCCCCACCTCCCTCACCTCCCCCACCTCTCCCACCTCCCCCACCTCTCCCACCTCCTCCACCTCCCCCACCTCCTCCACCTCCCCCACCTCCTCCACCTCCCCCACCTCTCCCACCTCCCGCACCTCTCCCACCTCTCCCACCTCCCCCACCTCCTCCACCTCCTCCACCTCCCCCACCTTCCCCACCTCCCCCACCTCCCCCACCTCCTCCACCTCCCCCACCTCCCCCACCTTCCCCACCTCCCCCACCTCCCCCACCTCTCCCACCTCTCCCACCTCCCTCACCTCCCCCACCTCCCCCACCTCCTCCACTTCCCCCACCTCCTTCACCTCCCCCACCTCCTCCACCTCCCCCACCTCCTCCACTTCCCCCACCTCTCCCACCTCTCCCACCCCCCCTACCTCCTCCACCTCCCCCACCTCCCTCACCTCCCCCACCTCTCCCACCTCCCCCACCTCTCCCACCTCCTCCACCTCCCCCACCTCCTCCACCTCCCCCACCTCCTCAACCTCCCCCACCTCCTCCACCTCCCCCACCTCTCCCACCTCCCGCACCTCTCCCACCTCTCCCACCCCCCCTACCTCCTCCACCTCCCCCACCTCCCTCACCTCCCCCACCTCTCCCACCTCCCCCACCTCTCCCACCTCCTCCACCTCCCCCACCTCCTCCACCTCCCCCACCTCCTCCACCTCCCCCACCTCTCCCACCTCCCGCACCTCTCCCACCTCTCCCACCTCCCCCACCTCCTCCACCTCCTCCACCTCCCCCACCTTCCCCACCTCCCCCACCTCCCCCACCTCCTCCACCTCCCCCACCTCCCCCACCTTCCCCACCTCCCCCACCTCCCCCACCTCTCCCACCTCTCCCACCTCCCTCACCTCCCCCACCTCCCCCACCTCCTCCACTTCCCCCACCTCCTTCACCTCCCCCACCTCCTCCACCTCCCCCACCTCCTCCACTTCCCCCACCTCTCCCACCTCTCCCACCCCCCCTACCTCCTCCACCTCCCCCACCTCCCTCACCTCCCCCACCTCTCCCACCTCCCCCACCTCTCCCACCTCCTCCACCTCCCCCACCTCCTCCACCTCCCCCACCTCCTCAACCTCCCCCACCTCCTCCACCTCCCCCACCTCTCCCACCTCCCGCACCTCTCCCACCTCTCCCACCTCCCCCACCTCCTCCACCTCCTCCACCTCCCCCACCTTCCCCACCTCCTCCACCTTCCCCACCTCCTCCACCTCCCCCACCCCCTCCACCTCCCCCACCCCCTCCACCTCCCCCACCTCCCCCACCTCTCCCACACACGCACCAATTGCACACTCATCCGTTGAGCCTCCTCAATGTCCTTCCTGTTGAACTTTCTGCCCAAGCTTGAATACACCTTCGCCATCACTGGTGTGGTGTCCTGTGGTCGAGGCGTGGGTAGGTGGTTTAAAAGGGTGTGTTGTGGGGTGAGTAGGGTAGGTTAGAAGGGTGTGTTGTGGCGTGAGTAGGGTAGGTTAGAAGGGTGGGTAGATTGATGGTTGGGTGTCTGAGTGGATTGGGTAGTGATATTACACCCCCAATCACAAAGACAACACCGCCTGTACAACATTAGAACCATCAACAACAAAAACAACACTTGTACATTTGAAAAAACATCGACAACAACAACAACAGCAACAAGTACCTGAGACTGGTTGTGGAGGGGGGTGGCTGGTTCAGGGAGGTCTTCCATGAATCGAAGGATTGTTATCCACACCGCCAACGAAGCCTGTGTATTATTCTACCATGGCATTTCTTTGTTCTAGAACAATTGCTAGTGATTTTATCATTTGAACTTTTAATATTATCTTTATTATTTAGTTTCATTGTTTTAATTAGTGCTATTGAAATTAAAATTGTATAAAATATATAAACTTTCCACGCCCTTCTACAAAACCCACCACAAAACTCACCCCCCCCCCCCATTCCTCCAAACCAACACACAACATCCTTCCACACCACACCCAATTCTCCCCCATCTTTCCCTACCCACACCATCCACCCACCAGCTGGTCCCCCTCATTTTGCAGGTTCAGTAGGGGGTTCTTGATCACCCGTCTGGTGTAGCACTGGGGCGCGTCTAGACGGAAATGGGTGGCGGCAAACTTTGAAAACTTGTAGTCGGATACGTCATCGTCTGCTACCATGACGTCATCATCGTCGTCTGCTGCCATTACGTCATCATAGTTGTCGTTATCTTTGTAGTTGTCTGCGTTGTCGTTATCTCGAGGTTTAGATGCGATGTCTCTCAGTCTGGTTTCTTCGAGGTCCTGTTGGTGATGATGATGATGATGGTGATGATGATGATGATGGTGATGATGATGATGAGGGTGATGATGATGATGATGGTGATGATGATGATGATGGTGGTGATGATGATGATGATGATGGTGGTGGTAATGATGATAGTACTGAATGACCTTGAAGGCAGTAGGTGCATCGTGCTCCTGTGAACGCTGCTGCTCTATGAAGCCAAACATTTCATCCACCTGCCCAAAAGGATGAGAAAAATTGACAATCCTAGTAAAAAATAACAAAAGTATATCAATAATAAATATGTAATAGTGGAAATAAAAGATTTTAAAATCAATATTAAATTAATTATAATTTTGAGGATGAATTTAATATAATTATGTTTTAAATTAAGACAATACAATATTAGTTTTTATATGTTACAAATGTGAATGATTCACTAAAAAGCCACAATAAGACAAGAAAATGAACATAACATCGCAGCAACAACACTACAAGAACCCCAACCATGCTAGAGTGGTTGACGGGGTCTCTTTTGTTCTGCTCGGCTCGCGAGATGGCAGACTTGGTAGCAATCACCATTCGCTCCCTCTCGCCCAGCTCCTGTTGCATTGCCATGTCCAGACGTTGCATTCTTTCCTGGGGAGTGGGGAAGGGAAGGGGGGGTACTGGTGGGTGGGGGGGATGAAGGAGAAGAGTGAAGGTCAAGTGAGGAGAAGAGTACAATGGAGTTATGGTGTGGTAAAGGGATAAAGGTGTCGTAGGGGACGATAGTTGGTCAACCACAACTGTAGCGACAACAACTTCCACATCAATAGTCAATCCTACTACTATAAACACGGTTACAAACACAACCATAACATTAATTCTAGCCAATTCCAGTCACAACCACTCAGACAGCCACAACGACTACCAGATGCATCTTCTCAGCCTCTCTCCTGGCTTGCGCTGGCGACATGTTCTTCTGCAGCTGCATCTCCTCTCGCTGCATCTGCTCCAGTGAAGCCAGCTTCAGTTGATGCTGTCGTGGTAGTGGTAATGGTGGTGGGTGGTGGTTTTTGAATGTTTGATAGAGTATGGGAGGAAATATCGATTGTGGTCGGGTGGCTTACAAATATACCGTCAAACAACATCTCAAACACCATTCCACTCTCTTTTTCTTCTTCTATGAGCCATTCTTTCAACGCCGTTACCTTTCCTTTCCTATCAATTTCTCTCTTATTCTCTCCTTCTTCCTCCCCCCTTCCTTTCACCCCCTCTTTTATTCAAATTTCTCTTTCCACTTCATTTTAAACCACTCCAACCCCCTTCCTCCTTCCACCCCCCCATACATGCTTCTTCAACTTGCGATACAAATCTCTGGCTGCCATTCCTCTGACACCAGCCTGTAGCACCACCGCATACTGCACCATCCTACTGTATTTACGACGCTGTAAGTACGCCCTGTAGATTCGCTGTGGTGGTGTTGGTGTGGTTGTGGTGGTTGGGGGCTAGTGTTGGTTAGGGTTGTGGTTGGTGCGTAAGGTGCGTGATTGTGGTGGTGGGTGGTGGTTTAGGTTTGTGGTTGGTGTTTAAGGTTGGTGATTGTGGTGGTAGGTGGTGGTTTAGGTTTGTGGTTGGTGTCTAAGGTGGGTGATTCTGGTAAATAGTTTGATGGGAAAGTTTGATGAGTGGATGTTTTAGTGGAAGAAGTTTGGTGGGTGGAAGTTTGGTAGATAGATGGTTTGGTAGATAGATGGTTTGGTAGATAGATGGTTTGGTAGATAGATGGTTTGGTAAAAAATAAATGGTGTTGGGTGGCTTGGTGATAACAATTTGGTGTTAGTTGGTATGTTTGTGGTTAGTTTGTTTAGTTGGTGGATCGTTTAGATAGACCACAGCCACTCCAAGAAACCTGCAGCGACAGCAACTTGCTTCTGGTGGCTGCAAAGTTAGAGGCGAGCTGCCTACTCTTGCTGAGTGCTTGAAGTCGTAAGAAACCGTCCCTCAGCTGGGTGGGTGGATGGATGGAAAGAAGGTGGAGATTAGAAAGAACGGGTGAGTGAATCAAATGAAAGGAACAAGTCTAAAAGCACTCTAGTTCCTATCACTCAAGTCTGACCTTGCTCTCAACCCTCCCCCACGCAACCATCAACCCACCATTATACCATCGCCCCTTAACATCAACCCCCTCCAAGCATCAACCCTCTTCACCAAGCATCAACTTCTCAATCCCCCGTTAACCACTCACCAACCCTTTCCCCACCCCTCCCACCTTGCGGTACTTGATGCCAGCCAGGAGGCATCTGACATTCTTCTGAAGAACTGTGCTAGCTTCGTGCGTTCTCAAGAACTTGCGCCTTTCCCGCCATGTCTTTATCGCCTGTGAGGGGCGTTATTTTTGGAATAATATATATTTGTAAATAATTATATTCAAATAATATTAAATAATATTTAGTTTTGATTATTATCACTAAAGTAGTTTTTTTATTAGTTCGATTATTATCATTATCATCGTCATTATTATCGTCATCGCCATCATCATCATCATCAGCATCATCATCATCATCATCCTCATCATCATCATCAGCATCATCATCATCATCATCATCCGCATCATCAGCATCATCGTCATCAGCATCATCAGCATCTCATCATCATCATCAGCATCATCAGCATCTCAGCATCATCATCCTCATCATCATCATCAAGACCCCTTGTATGAGGCATATCTTAGAGTGTAAGGCTTTTTCTCTCTCCTGCTCCAGGTAGGCGTCGTGTGCGTCCTGTGGGTTGGTGGGGGATTGGGGGAGTGTGAGGGAGGGTGAGGTCAGGATTGGATGAAGGGTGGGTTGGTGGGGGTTGAGGGAGGAATTGGATGGGGGTGGGCTGGTGATGGGTTGGTGGGGGATTGGAAGGGAGATGGGTTGGTGGGAGGTTGGTGGTGGGTGAAAAAGGGATTGGATGAGGAGTGGGTTGGTGGTGGGTTGGTGGTGGGTGAAAAAGGGATTGGATGAGGAGTGGGTTGGTGGTGGGTTGGTGGTGGGTTGGTGGTGGGTGAGGGAGGGATTGGATGGGGGTGGGTTGGTGGGGGGTTAGTGGGTGATTAGTTGGTGGGTTGAGTCGATGAATGAGTTAGCAGAAAGATGGTTAAATGGTCGATTGTGAGTTATTTGGATGAATGAATATGTTGACAGTAAGTGAAAAATCATTGGTAAATAGGTTAGTGAAGAAATAGGAAGACGGGATGAATGGATGGATAGATGGATGGATGAGAAAAACAACCAACAAGAAAAAAACACCCTCCCTCCCTCAACCCACCCAACCAACAAACCTTGAGGAAGACCTTGGTTCTGCCCACCTGGAAGTCCTGACCGTGGAGGACCCTTTGGCAAATCAGCATTGCCATCTCTCTAACGTCTCCGTCTCTCAAAGATCTCTTGCTGGGGAGCAACACTCGGTATCTGGTGGCATGGGGAGAGAAAAGAATGAGGGTGGAAAAGTGAAATACACGCTGGTGTACAGCTCCTGAATCACGATCTGAAGTTGTGAACGTTGATCTATCTTTAGGCGACTGACCTTCCATCCAACATTAACCTTTTTTTGACCTTTCTTCTTTTAACACATTAAACCGTTTTTCAAAGCTATTTTCTTTTTTTCTCAGTCTACCCTTCCACCATCCACACAATCCATCCACAGCCTTTCGAAACCTATCTACTATCCAAAACCCCTCCCCCCCACAACCCATCTAAAACCATGATTCAAAAATCCACAACCCTCCCCAATCCAACCACACCACAACCCACCCACCAACCGGGCAACAAAATCACTAAATACATGTCTGATGGGGTAGCCTCGCCTCCTGATACTGATCGTTTCCATCATGCCGCTATAACGCAACTGACGTATGCACAAGTCCCTGTCCAGTGCCTGTGTGGTGCAGTCGTGCAGGGGTGGTGGTGGCGTTGGTTTGTGGTTTCTGGTGGTTTGGTTAGTGGTTTGGTTGAAAATGTTGTTGTAAAGAGATGGATTGAGGTGAGTGAATAGGTTTGATTTGATTGTGTGTTGGTGTGGTTTAGTTTGGTTGAGGGGTGTGCTCTTAGGGTTTAGATGTGGTATGGTTGGTGTGGTTTGGTTTGGTTAAAGGGTGTGCTCTTAGGGTTTAAATGTGGAAGAGTTGGTGTGGTTCAGAGATTTTGTTGTGGTGAAAAAAGGTGCGGTTTGGTGTTAGTGGGGGTGTCATTTTGGGGTATCATCCCAACCATCGCCTCTAACCATGGGCTTCTTGAGCTCATTGGGTTTGATGCAGCGAACGAAGAATGGCTGGCAGGCTTCCAGCGTTAGCATTAAACGCCCGAGCGACTTTTTGAAGCGTGCCCCCAAGGTCACTGACCTCTTTCGCGTTTCTGTGCCCTGGGGTAGTGGTTGTGGTGGTAGTGGTGGTTGTGGTTGTCGTGGTTGTGGTAGTGTTTAAGGTGGTAGTGGTTGTGGTGGTGGTTGGGAAGGTGGTGGTTGGGAAGGTGGTGGTTGTGTGGGTGGTTGTGGTAGTGGTTGTGGTGGTGGTGGTGGTGATGGTGGTGGTTGTGATAGTGGTGGTGGTGGTTGGGGGTAGAAGTAGTAGTAGTTGCAGCAATACTATTACTACCATGGAAAAGTCTTTCTGGAACAGCTTGACGAGGAATGGCAAGGTGGATGACTGAATGAGAAGCAGCAAATCCAACTTGAAAGTGTCCCGATTCTTTTCCAGAAAGCCCGTAGTCTCGTACTGCACCACTCCTGCAAAGTGTTTCAGCGCAAATGAAGCCACAACCTCCGATCTTGGCCGCATGAAATGTTCGTTTTTGCGGTGGTGCTGCGTCAGTTTCGAGAGCAGCGTGGCGTCGGAGCCTTTGGGAAAGAGGCTTTCTTCGTCGACCAGTGAAAAGACGTTCAAAGGCCTGATGGCGAGTAGGTCGAGGATGCCCTGGTTGTCGACGAATTGAATGTCTTTCCAGTCGATGCCTTCGCTGCTGTATTCCTCCTGTGGTGGTGGCAGTTGAAGGAGGAGGAGATGGGTGGTGTAGAATCATCATAATTATCCTCATCACCACCACCATCATCTTCATCATCATCCTTATCCTCATCATCATCTTCATCATCATCATCATCATCATCATCATCGTCATCAGCACCTGCTCCAGCTTGAAGATATGTCGGACGAAGAACTGTTGGAGATTCTCATTGGCGAAGTTGATGCACAGCTGCTCGAAGCTGTCGTCATTCATTCATTTGTTCATTTATCAATTCATTCCTTTATTCTTTCATTTATCAATTAATTCATTCATTCATTCATTTATCAATTCATTTATTTATTCATATGTCAATTCATTCATTCATTTATCAATTCATTCATTCATTCATTTATCAATTCATTCATTCATTCATTTATCAATTCATTCATTCATTCATTTATCAATTCATTCATTCATTTATCAATTCATTCATTCATTTATCAATTCATTCATTCATTTATCAATCCATTCATTCATTCATTTATCAATTCATTCATTCATTCATTTATCAATTCATTCATTCATTTATCAATTCATTCATTCATTCATTTATCAGTTCATTCATTCATTCATTTATCAATTCATTCATTCATTCATTTATCAATTCATTCATTCATTCATTTATCAATTCATTCATTCATTCATTTATCAATTCATTCATTCATTTATCAATTCATTCATTCATTCATTTATCAATTCATTCATTCATTTATCAATTCATTCATTCATTCATTTATCAATTCATTCATTCATTTATCAATTCATTCATTCATTCATTTATCAATTCATTCATTCATTCATTTATCAATTCATTCATTCATTTATCAATCCATTCATTCATTCATTTATCAATTCATTCATTCATTCATTTATCAATTCATTCATTCATTTATCAATTCATTCATTCATTCATTTATCAATTCATTCATTCATTTATCAATTCATTCATTCATTTATCAATTCATTCATTCATTCATTTATCAATTCATTCATTCATTTATCAATTCATTCATTCATTCATTTATCAATTCATTCATTCATTTATCAATTCATTCATTCATTCATTTATCAATTCATTCATTCATTCATTTATCAATTCATTCATTCATTTATCAATCCATTCATTCATTCATTTATCAATTCATTCATTCATTCATTTATCAATTCATTCATTCATTTATCAATTCATTCATTCATTCATTTATCAATTCATTCATTCATTTATCAATTCATTCATTCATTTATCAATTCATTCATTCATTCATTTATCAATTCATTCATTCATTCATTTATCAATTCATTCATTCATTTATCAATTCATTCATTCATTCATTTATCAATTCATTCATTCATTCATTTATCAATTCATTCATTCATTCATTTATCAATTCATTCATTCATTCATTTATCAATTCATTCATTCATTTATCAATTCATTCATTCATTTATCAATTCATTCATTCATTCATTTATCAATTCATTCATTCATTTATCAATTCATTCATTCATTCATTTATCAATTCATTCATTCATTCATTTATCAATTCATTCATTCATTTATCAATCCATTCATTCATTCATTTATCAATTCATTCATTCATTCATTTATCAATTCATTCATTCATTTATCAATTCATTCATTCATTCATTTATCAATTCATTCATTCATTTATCAATTCATTCATTCATTTATCAATTCATTCATTCATTCATTTATCAATTCATTCATTCATTCATTTATCAATTCATTCATTCATTTATCAATTCATTCATTCATTCATTTATCAATTCATTCATTCATTTATCAATTCATTCATTCATTCATTTATCAATTCATTCATTCATTTATCAATTCATTCATTCATTTATCAATTCATTCATTCATTCATTTATCAATTCATTCATTCATTTATCAATTCATTCATTCATTCATTTATCAATTCATTCATTCATTTATCAATTCATTCATTCATTCATTTATTTATCAATTCATTCATTCATTTATCAATTCATTCATTCATTCATTTATCAATTCATTCATTCATTCATTTATCAATTCATTCATTCATTCATTTATCAATTCATTCATTCATTTATCAATTCATTCATTCATTTATCAATTCATTCATTCATTCATTTATCAATTCATTCATTCATTCATTTATCAATTCATTCATTCATTTATCAATTCATTCATTCATTCATTTATCAATTCATTCATTCATTTATCAATTCATTCATTCATTCATTTATCAATTCATTCATTCATTTATCAATTCATTCATTCATTTATCAATTCATTCATTCATTCATTTATCAATTCATTCATTCATTTATCAATTCATTCATTCATTCATTTATCAATTCATTCATTCATTTATCAATTCATTCATTCATTCATTCATTTATCAATTCATTCATTCATTTATCAATTCATTCATTCATTCATTTATCAATTCATTCATTCATTCATTTATCAATTCATTCATTCATTTATCAATTCATTCATTCATTCATTTATCAATTCATTCATTCATTTATCAATTCATTCATTCATTCATTTATCAATTCATTCATTCATTTATCAATTCATTCATTCATTCATTTATCAATTCATTTATTCATTCATTTATCAATTCATTCATTCATTCATTTATCAATCCATTCATTCATTCATTTATCAATTCATTCATTCATTCATTTATCAATTCATTCATTCATTCATTTATCAATCCATTCATTCATTCATTTATCAATTCATTCATTCATTCATTTATCAATTCATTCATTCATTCATTTATCAATTCATTCATTCATTCATTTATCAGTTCATTCATTCATTTATCAATTCATTCATTCATTTATTTATCAATTCATTCATTCATTTATCAATTCATTCATTCATTCATTTATCAATCCATTCATTCATTCATTTATCAATTCATTCATTCATTCATTTATCAATTCATTCATTCATTCATTTATCAGTTCATTCATTCATTTATCAATTCATTCATTCATTTATCAATTCATTCATTCATTCATTTATCAATTCATTCATTCATTCATTTATCAATTCATTCATTCATTCATTTATCAATTCATTCATTCATTCATTTATCAATTCATTCATTCATTCATTTATCAATTCATTCATTCATTCATTTATCAATTCATTCATTCATTCATTTATCAATTCATTCATTCATTCATTTATCAATTCATTCATTCATTCATTTATCAATTCATTCATTCATTTATCAATTCATTCATTCATTCATTTATCAATTCATTCATTCATTCATTTATCAGTTCATTCATTCATTTATCAATTCATTCATTCATTCATTTATCAATTCATTCATTCATTCATTTATCAGTTCATTCATTCATTTATCAATTCATTCATTCATTCATTTATCAATTCATTCATTCATTCATTTATCAATCCATTCATTCATTCATTTATCAATTCATTCATTCATTCATTTATCAATTCATTCATTCATTTATCAATTCATTCATTCATTTATCAATTCATTCATTCATTCATTCATTTATCAATTCATTCATTCATTTATCAATTCATTCATTCATTTATCAATTCATTCATTCATTCATTCATTTATCAATTCATTCATTCATTCATTTATCAATTCATTCATTCATTCATTTATCAGTTCATTCATTCATTTATCAATTCATTCATTCATTCATTTATCAATTCATTCATTCATTCATTTATCAATTCATTCATTCATTCATTTATCAATTCATTCATTCATTCATTTATCAATTCATTTATTCATTCATTTATCAATTCATTCATTCATTCATTTATCAATCCATTCATTCATTCATTTATCAATTCATTCATTCATTCATTTATCATTTCATTCATTCATTCTTTTATCAATTCATCATTCATTTATTTATTCATTCATTCATTTATCAATTCATTCATTCATTCATTTATCAATTCATTTATTCATTCATTTATCAATTCATTTATTCATTCATTTATCAATCCATTCATTCATTCATTTATCAATCCATTCATTCATTCATTTATCAATTCATTCATTCATTCTTTTATCAATTCATTCATTCATTCATTTATTAATCCCTTTCTTCATGCCTATGTTGAAAGATTTAAACCTCTCACCATAGTAATAATCATACTTACAAACGGTTCTTACAGTGGTCACCACTTTTCCATGCATACACACAAACCTGTTCTTCTCAAAGTTCTCGAATCCAAAAATATCCAGCACTCCGATCGAGTTTTGATTGGCTGATGGAGCCTCACGTGACCCGGGTTTTCCCAGATTGGGACTAAAAATAGCTTCGTTTATCTTCTCGACTATCCACACAAAAAGATGGCCGTAGATTCCCTGTAAGCAATAATAACAACAAAAACAATAATAATATTAATTAGATGAAAAATATTTGAATCATCATCATCATCATCATCATCATCACAAGCCCATCACCACCCTCCCTCCCCTCTTGCAACAAACGCCACCTTGACAAAGGCGTCTTTCACATGCACTGAGTGATCGGCGTGGATGTTGCTCACGACCACTTCACCACGCGTCAGTAGTGAGCGTGTGGTTAGTGCCGTAGCGACCTCATCGGCGTTCAACTAGTGTGATGGTGATGGTGGTGGTGGTTTGGTGTGGTCGTTTGGTGTAGTATGATGTGGTGATGTGGTTTGAGGTGCTTTGGTTTGGTTTGGTGTTGTGGTTTATTGATGTTATGTGGTGGTTCTTTAATATAATCACTACAAAAAATCATTTTCACCTGCATCATCATCATCATCATCATCTTCTTCATTATCATCATCATCATCATCATCATCATCATTGCAATCGCCATCATCATTATCATCACCACCTTCAAGAGCTTGCATGCCTTATGCAGGTTGTCAACGTCAGCCAACTCTGTGGCGTCCATGTGGTCTATTGTGGTGCCTGTGTGGTCGGTGGTTATGATAATGATTTGTTGTCGTTGGTGGTTATGATAATGATTTGTTGTGGTGGTGGTGGTGATGATAATGATTTGGCATGTTGGTGGTGATGATAATGATTTGTTTTTTTTGCGCGGTCTTGTTGGTGGTGATGATTTTGTTGTTGTTGGCAGGATGGTCGAGTTTACCCCCATTCCCTTTGCCACTACTACTACATCACTAAAACTAACCCACACTCTCTTCCCCACAACCATTTCAATCACCATAACATCCAACTCCCCACAACCACCACCTCCACCACTACTACCACAACCACTACCACACCACAACCACCCCCACCACACCATAATCACCACTACCACACCACAACTACCACAACCACCACACAACAACCAGCACTGCCACACCACAACCACCACTAGCACCACACCACAACCATCACTACCACACCACAACCACTACCACCACCACTACCACACCACCTAGATGGCGGACGTTGCCAAGGTGCAGCAGGGACGCCAACACCACCAGGATGTTGCTTACGTCATCGTCAGTGAAGTTTAACACCTGTAGTGGATGTTGGTGGGTGGTGGGCGGGTGTTATGTGAATTTATTATTATTAATAGTAACAGGAAAAAATAATTATTATCGTTATTATAATGATGATGATGGTTATGATGACAATGAGGATGATGATGATGATGATGATGATAATAATAATAATAATAATAATAATGATATTATTATATAATAATAATAATATAATAATAATAATAATAATAATAATAATAATATAATAATAATAATAATAATTATTATTATTATTATTATTATTATTATTATAGTGTTGACCTTCATGCAGGAGAGGATGTTGGTGAATTCAGTTGCATCATCACGACCCTCCACTTCCACCGCCCCTCCCTGCAATGAGGAGGTGTGTGTGTTGCATGGGTGTGTGTGTGTGTTGCGTGTGTGTGTGTGTGTGTGCGTGTGCGTGTGTGTGTGTGTGTGTGTGTGTGTGTGTGTGTGTGTGTGTGTGTGTGTGTGTGTGTGTGTGTGTGTGTGTGTGTGTGTGTGTGTGTGTGTGTGTGTGTTGCGTGTGTGTGTGTGTGTGTGTGAGTGTGCATGGGTGTGTGTGCATGTGTGTGTGTGTGTGTGTGTGTGTGTGTGTGTGAGTGTGCATGGGTGTGTGTGCATGTGTGTGTGTGTGTGTGTGTGTGTGTGTGTGAGTGTGCATGGGTGTGTGTGCATGTGTGTGTGTGTGTGTGTGAGTGTGCATGGGTGTGTGTGCATGTGTGTGTGTGTGTGTGTGTGTGTGTGTGTGTGTGTGTGTGTGTGTGTGTGTGTGTGCTCATTACTGCATGGGTGCGTTTGCTGCGTGGTGTCTCATGGCAACTAGATTTGTTCAAACTACTCAACTTTTTTAGAAAAGTGTTCTTGCATTAGCTCAAGATTCTCAAAGTTCCACATTTTAAAACGGCACATCACTCATCACTCCACGCACCCATCACACCACCACTACCATCATCATACCACCACTACCACCACAACCAAAACCACGACGACTATTACTACCACCATCCACCACAACTATTACTACCACCATCCACCACGACTATTGCTACCACCATCCACCACGACTATTACTACCACCACCCACCTGGACGAGGTAGTAGTAGTTTTGGACAGTTCCCAAATGCAACTTTTGCTTCTCTGCGTCAGAAAGGCCCGCCAGCATGCAGTAGAAGATGTGGTAGTTGCGCTCACCGCGATTCTGAGAGAGGTTGGAGTGATGGAGATGGGAGAGGGTGGAGGTTGGAGTGATGGAGATGGGAGAGGGTGGAGATGGGAGAAGGTGGAGTGATGGAGATGGGAGAGGGTGGAGATGGGAGAGGGTGGAGATGGGAGAGGGTGGAGATGGGAGAGGGTGGAGATGGGAAAGGGTGGAGATGGGAGAGGGTGGAGATGGGAGAGGGTGGAAATGGGAGAGGGTGGAGATGGGAGAGGGTGGAAATGGGAGAGGGTGGAAATGGGAGAGGGTGGAGATGGGAGAAGATGGAAATGGGAGAGGGTGGAGATGGGAGAGGGTGGAGATGGGAGAGGGTGGAGATGGGAGAGGGTGGAGATGGGAGAGGGTGGAGATGGGAGAGGGTGGAAATGGGAGAAGATGGAAATGGGAGAGGGTGGAGATATGAGAGGGTGGAGATGGGAGAGGGTGGAGATGGGAGAGGGTGGAGATGGGAGAGGGTGGAGATGGGAGAGGGTGGAAATGGGAGAGGGTGGAGATGGGAGAGGGTGGAGATGGGAGAAGATGGAAATGGGAGAGGGTGGAGATGGGAGAGGGTGGAGATGGGAGAGGGTGGAGATGGGAGAGGGTGGAGATGGGAGAGGGTGGAGATGGGAGAGGGTGGAGATGGGAGAGGGTGGAGATGGGAGAGGGTGGAGATGGGAGAGGGTGGAAATGGGAGAGGGTGGAGATGGGAGAGGGTGGAGTGGAAGAGGGTGGAAATGGGAGAGGGTGGAGATGGGAGAGGGTGGAGATGGGAGAGGGTAGAGATGGGAGAGGGTGGAGATGGGAGAGGGTGGAGATGGAAGAGGGTGGAGATGGGAGAGGGTGGAGATGGAAGAGGGTGGAGATGGAAGAGGGTGGAGATGGGAGAGGGTGGAAATGGGAGAGGGTGGAGATGGGAGAGGGTGGAAAAAGAAAAGGGGAAAAAAGAGAGATGTATGCAGTTGGGAAGGGTGGAAGAGAGATGAATGAAAAGAGGAAGAGTAGAAATAGGAAAAGAAAAAGTGAAATGTAAAAAAAGAATACCTAAAAAACCATATGACACACCCCCAACCCATCAGCCGCCGTAGATTGCCTCCTCCCTCCAACCCATCTCAAACCCCTCCCCTCTCCAACCCACCTCAAACCCCTTCCTCCCTCCAACCCATCTCAAACCCCTCCCTCCTCTAACCCACCTCAAACCCCTTCCCCCTCCAACCCACCTCAAACCCCCCCCCCTCCAACCCACCTCAAACCCCTTCCCCCTCCACTCCACCTCAAACCCTCCCCCACCCCCCAGAAACCTACCTGGTGCACAATTCGACTCCTCTCCAGCAAATACTCTTCGATGACAGCGCCCTGGATGCAGCCACTGCCCGCGAACCTGATGTCGACGTACTTCCCGAAGCGACTTGAGTTGTCGTTGCGTGTCGTTGTGGCGTTTCCGAACGCTTGGTGGTCGTGGTGACGATGGTGGTGGTAATGGTAGTGATGGTGGTGGTAATGGTAGTGATGGTGGTGGTGATGGTAGTGATGGTGGTGGTGATGGTAGTGATGGTGGTGGTAATGGTAGTGATGGTGGTGGTCGTGGTGATGATGGTGGTGGTAATGGTAGTGATGGTGGTGGTAATGGTAGTGATGGTGGTGGTAATGGTAGTGATGGCGGTGGTAATGGTAGTGATGGTGGTGGTGATGGTAGTGATGGTGGTGGTGATGGTAATGATTATGATGATAAAAATAATTTTAATAATAATAACAGAACTATAATGTGACGCTGCATCTCACATCTCAACCTCGCTTCTATCTCCACACCACACCGTCCCCAATACCCCACTTCCAATTTTAACCCCTATTATACACTATCTTCACCCCAACAACCACATCCTCCCCACCCCCCCTCCTTCCCCCTTCCCACACCCACCTTCCATGAGAGGGTTGGCCTCAAGGATCTGCTGTTCGATCCACGAGTGTCGGCCACTCACCACCGCCAGGAACTGCAGAATCAGCTTGGTGCTTTCGGTCTTGCCTGCGCCTGATTCGCCGCTGTGGTTGGGGGTTTTGGTGGGGGAGGGATTTTGGTGAATAGGGGGGAGGGTTTTGATAGGGGAGGGAGTTTGGATAGAGAGGGGGTTTGGATGGAAGGGGGGGAGGAGTGAGTTAGTAGAAGATTTGAGGTATGGGTAGAGAATGGTTGGCTAGGTTGGTTAAGAACGAGTGAGTGGCTTTTTGTGAATGGTTGAAAAATGGGCCGGTGAAAGGGTTTTCATGGTTGAGGCAGTGTAAAAAGATAACCACTCCATCCACCTACTCATCAATTCAATCCACCCAACCACTCATCCAACCCTAACCCCCCCTTCCTCTCTCCCCCTCCCCCCACCCACCTGATGATGACACACTGATTCAATCGGTACCTCATCATATTGTTGTACGCATTATCGCCCACTGCAAAGATATGAGGCGGCAATTCTCCGAATTTCTTGTCTTTGTATTGGTTTATTTGTTCTATGGTGTAAATCGGTAACACCTTGTAAGGGTTTACTGCTACTAAGATGGAGCCGGTGTAAGTCTGGGAAGGGAGGGGGAAGGTGGTTAAATGGTTTTTTTGGGTGGTTAGATGAGTAGTGTTGGTGGTTAGATGAGTAATGTTGGGGGTTCGTGTGATTCTCATTATCCTCATCACCACTCATACATCACAACCACCACCCAAAAACACCATACCACAACACCACCAACGCAACTCACACCGAACCACACCCACCATCTCATCCACCAAACCACCCCCCTACACAACTGCCACCCCACCATTCCATTCCCACCCCACCATCCCAACCAACAGCCAAGCCCGCCGCACACTAACCAACCACCCACATAGATAAGATCGCCATAGTAACGTAGGATAACATTTCTTAAGATACCAGCTTCGTGCAGGTCTCCTAGGTGAATCATATCGTCCACCCCCTCAATCGAAGAAGTGTGCATGTGACGCAGGCTTGGAGAGGTGCTGCTGAGGGTCAATTGCTGTGGATGGGGATGGGGGGTGGTTGGAGGGAAGGTTGAGGGGAAGGTTGGGGGTTGGAAGAGGAGTTGGATAAAGTGGTCTAAGGGTTGTAGAATGGTTGGGTAGAATGGTTTATGGTGGTTGTTGGTGGTTGAGTGAAAGGGTTGGTTGGGGGTTTGTAAGATGGTTGCATTACGAATTGCGGTGGTAGTTGGGTGATGAATAATGGTGGCTGGTTGGGTGATGGATGGTGGTATACATGGTGGTTATTCAATGCATTTTATTTAGAGTCTTTTCTACTGAATTAGCTTCATTGAACCAATGCCCAAAGCCATGAACCTGCTTCTCATCTGTGACAATGGTGACTTTGGAAGCGTCTACAGCAACCACCTTTCCTCCCACTGCCACCATAAACTCCCCTCCTCCTGTTGGCTCCACCCACACCCAGTCCCCCTTAATGGTTTAGAGATAATTCGTAATAAACTTTTAGAATATAGAATGGGTTTAAGTGCTCAATTTTTTTTTCAAATATAAGTTGAATGCTTTTTATTAAATACAATTATTTAAAAATAATTATGCAATTCAGAGAAATGAATTCCAAGTATATTTTGAATTTTAATGTGAAACCAGTGCTTGTTGAATAAGGCTTTGAATTTGAAGGTTTGAAATGAAAAGTTTACTTTTAGAATGAAACTCAAAAACTAACTTTTGAAAGAATAACCATTTCTTTGAAATAGTTCAGTCCCTATTTGTCGTTTGCTTCATAAACCACTGCACGGTGTATGAAAATCTCGCCGGCTAATTTTAAATCTTTTACTTTAATGCTTATTTAATTTAAACTTGTCATAATGTTAACAAGCGCAATAATTAATTACCAATTTAGCGCCACAAACAAACAAAAGAGCCTTGTCAAATATTTATCTCACCTTAATTAATATAGGTGTTTAATCCATAGGTAACCTATTGATGACTTTGTGTTCCGCTTAACTTTTGTAATATTTTACTATTTACATAACATTTTAATAAAATGCTAAGTTAAAACTTTAAAAAATATTTTTGAATTATTTAAAATTAAGGTAATTTTTTAAATGGAATTTGAATAGATTAAATCACTAATAGGACATTTTATATGTGTTAATTACAAGATAAAAATTGAACTAAACATGTTTACTTTTTTTATTATAAATTTACAAATTTGTTCCAAAATTTCAATTTCCAAATAGAATCATATTATAATTCCGCCCTTTCCTTATCTACTCTTCTTTCTTTTTTGCGAATTCCATGTAACTTCGTCTTTTGCCTTCTTTTGGGTAACTACACTTTTTGGATTGTCTTTAACTACAGTCAAATCTGCCGCATTTTTCTTTTTAAAAGTGCTGACAGTAGTCTTCTCACTTACCGGCGCCATGCTCAGACTCTTAACTTGCCTTTCCTCCTTCACCTCTTGTGTTTTTTCTTTTTTCAACGAGCCTACAATCTCGTTTTCCCCAACTTTAATCCACTTCGAATCTGCTAAACTCTTCTTGAGAGTCTGCAGCATTTTTTCATCGTTTCCTTTCAATGTTTCTTTCTTTTTGTCTTTTTTTTTATGTTTTTTGTTTTTCTTCATGGCTTCTTTCCGCTTCCGATGGGTCACGAAGGTGTGCAGGGACATGTGAAGTTGCTCCAAGCGCCAACCTGCAATCAATGAAGAGATTTCTTTATAGACTTTTAAAGCCATAAATCATGAAAAATAATCCAAGTTTTAATTGATATTTGATAAATTAGTTATTCCATTTAAACTTTATTTTAATTTTAAGTTAATTTAATTTCCAAAAAAAAGTATTGCTTGGGTTTAAACTTTCTCCCAAGAACCCATTACCGCCTGGATTAAAAACAGACGCAAACAAATAAATAAGATGCAAGTTTAAACAAGCGTACGCGTGCTCCTGATCTTAAGGATGTGAATGATGACGAGAGAGATGAAGAAGAGACCAATGTTGAAGAAGATGAAGGAGTAGAACTCACGGGGGAAGAGCTGACCCTTTGGAGCTGTCGTCGTCGTGTGCAGTGAAATCATATTTCAAAATAATTTGTATATATATAGTATTCATTTATGTATTCAATTGTTATTTTTATATTCTGTAAATAATTGTAATAGTAATTGAAATCAACAAATTCCAATTAAAAATTATGAGTAAAATTTATAATTAAATTAATTTTTAATTATATAATCAGTGTGTTCACAGCGGCAGTAGACGACGTCGAACTTGGCTAGTGGAAGGCAGGTGTAACTAACCCACCAAGCGTCGCTGCTGCCGCCAAACAAACCAGGCCTGGCGTTTATGGTAAATAAATAATTAATTAGGTTATTAATTAGAATGAATATTATGTTACTGTGTTAATTAAAATAATTAGCATTTTAATTTAATAATTAAAATAAATATTATGATAGTGTATTTACTAAAATAATATAAACATATTAGTAAGAAAAAGCAAAAAAACAGTTGATTTCATGAAAATAGCCTACATAACATTTTAAAAAGAATTTCCACTGAAAATGGTTCTCATTATACAAAAAGTAATAAAAATTTAAAAGTGAAACACACCAAAAAAGAGCGCCGGTCTGCTGTTTACCATTTATCTGGCATTCAATTGCCTCCTTCCACTTCCTGCCATAGAACACTGGGTCCACCCACATCTCTTTCTCCTTTGGGAGGAGGGGGGTGGATGGTTGGTTGGAAAGGGTGGTTGGGTAAATGGCTAATGGTAGGTGGTTGGGTATGTGGTTAAGGGTAGATGGTTGGTTGAAGAGGGTAGTTGAAAGAAAGGGGGGTGGGAAGGTTTTTAGTTGAAGGGGGTTGCGTGTAGGGAGAGGAAGGGTGATTAGTTGGCGGATTCATAATGACGACATCATCATTATCATCACCATGACAACATAATCATCATCATCATGACAACCTCATTGATTCCAATGACACACTCCCACTTTTGAGAGTTGCTCTCATAGAGGCCATGTGGTTCTGACGTGGCTGTGATGATGATGATGATGATGATGATGATGGTGTTTAGGATGGTGATGATGATAATGATGATGATGATGATGATGATGAGGGTGATGAGGATGATGATGATGGTGTTTATGATGGTGATGATGATGATGATGATGAGGATGATGATGATGATGATGATGGTGATGATGATGGTGATGATGATGAGGAGTATGTAAAAGAGGATGAAAATGATGAAGAAAATGATAATGTTGATAATGAATTCATGAAAGAAAATGTATAAATGCTAGACACCTAACTAACCACCACACACTACGCAACATTCCAAACACCACAACAACCACAACATCCCCACTACAACATCACCACCACAACATCCCCACCACAACATCACCACCACAACATCCCCACTACAACATCACCACCACAACATCCCCACCACAACATCCCCACCACAACATCACCACCACAACATCTCCACCACAACATCACCACCACAACATCCCCACTACAACATCACCACCACAACATCCCCACCACCACATCACCACCACAACATCCCCACCACAACATCACCACCACAACATCACCACCACAACATCACCACCACAACATCACCACCAAACATCCCCACCACAACATCACCACCACAACATCCCCATCACAACATCACCACCACCACATCACCACCACAACATCCCCACCACAACATCCCCACCACAACATCACCACCACAACATCCCCATCACAACATCACCACCACCACATCACCACCACAACATCCCCACCACAACATCCCCACCACAACATCCCCACCACAACATCCCCACCACAACATCACCACCACAACATCCCCACCACAACATCCCCATCACAACATCCCCACCACAACATCACCACCACAACATCCCCACCACAACATCACCACCACAACATCACCACCACAACATCACCACCACAACATCCCCACCACAACATCACCACCACAACATCACCACCACAACATCACCACCACAACATCACCACCACAACATCACCACCACAACATCACCACCACAACATCCCCACCACAACATCACCACTACAACATCCCCACCACAACATCATCACCACAACATCACCACCACAACATCACCACCACAACATCCTCACCACAACATCACCACCACAACATCCCCACCACAACATCACCACCACAACATCACCACCACAACATCCCCACCACAACATCACCACCACAACATCATCACCACAACATCACCACCACAACATCACCACCACAACATCACCACCACAACATCACCACCACAACATCACCACCACCACATCACCACCACAACATCACCACCACAACATCACCACCACAACATCCCCACCGCAACATCACCACCACAACATCACCACCACAACATCCCCACCACAACATCACCACCACAACATCCCCACCACAACATCACCACCACAACATCACCACCACAACATTACCACCACAACATCCCCACCACAACATCCCCACCACAACATCCCCACCACAACATCCCCACCACAACATCCCCACCACAACATCCCCACCACAACATCCCCACCACAACATCCCCACCACAACATCACCACCACAACATCACCACCACAACATCCCACCCATGAATCCGACATTCTTTCGTCTTCCTTCTATCTTGAGCGCCAATCGTTCGATGCCTGTCGGTACGTGCACGCTGACTCCCTCCAGTTGATCGGAGTTCATCGCGAAGTTCTCGATGACACCTGATGGGTTTCGTGTTGTGTTTGAGCGGGTGTAGTCATTTGTGATTGTGCTTTAATATTAATATTTTTTTTTACATTTACCCACTGCCCACCTATTAACCCACCCATCTATTTATCCATCCTCTCATCCACTAACCTATCTCCCATCCACTCATACAGCAACTAACCAACTTATTCACTCACCCACTCAATCATCCTCTCACTCACTCATCCACCCACTCATCCACCCACTCATCCACCCACTCATCCACCCACTCATCCATCCACCCACTCATCCAACCACACACCCACCCACTCATCCACTCATCCACCCACTCATCCACCCACTCATCCAACCACTCATCCATCCACCCACTCATCCAACCACACACCCACCCACTCATCCACTCATCCACCCACTCATCCACCCACTCATCCAACCACACACCCACCCACTCATCCACACACCCACCCACAAACACACCCACCCACCCACCCACTCACACACCCACCCACCAATGAGATCTCCATCTGCATACACGTGACATCGATGCATGCATGCAAACGTCACTGTTTTGGTGAAGCGCTTTATAAATTCATAAGCTATCATTATCACCACTTGTTATTTATTCTAAGCTATATAATTAGTTTCAATTTATTGATTATTGTCTTAATTAAATGCATTCTTGTGCTTGTACAATTGGCCGTTTTTTTCGTGAAACAAATTTTAATAAATATCTGGTCTTCGCCGTTATTTATATTCACCGAGCATTAATTATCTAATTAATTATCTGACTACAAATTACCTTTTTAATTAAATGAAAATTAGGTAACACCAACCATTCAGCATCTCTACCAATCTCCATGACAACATGAAGATGGTGAGGTTTTTCAAGAAGTCCGCTGTCATGCCTTATCATCATCATCATCATCATTAATATCCTCATCAACATCATCATCATTATTATCCTCATCATCATCATCACCATAATCATCATCATCATTATGATCATCATCATCACCATAATCATCATTTACTTACTTTGCTTCTTTCTTTGGATTTAAGAGGTATTATTTATCAAAAATTTAAAAAAAACAAAGTGACGTCAACAAAAATAAAATAAATAATGCGCTTGATAAATAAATACTTAAAATTAATAATTAAAAATTATTTAAAAAATGAATAATACGTCTTATTCGATGAAATTGAACATAATTTTGATACTTCAAAAGTCATTTGGTCTAATATCATGAAGACATGCCACAATACGAAGACATCGCAGCCGACGTGAATCTGACTCTTCCTTTGAGTTTCCTGCGAACAATGCTGGCTTGTGAGATAAATTGCTGATAAAACACAAAATAGAATCTGCAAATAGTAAGTGAGTCTAAATTTAATCTTTCGACGGATTGTTGAGCTACACAAGGAATTTGAGATCCAGTATTCAACTTCCGACTAAAGATCGTACACTTCTTGATAAAGTAACGCAGTTAAATTTGAAATTAAATATGCAAATTCTTTTGAAATAAACGATTACTTCCCTGAAACGCTAACGATTGACTGACGAAGCTGCAACTATTTCTCAAATCTCATTTTGATACGAGCCTTATCGTCATCCATGGCATAAAAAATGCTAAAACAGTAATACATTGTGGGTATGTATGGGCAGCGATGCTAGGGGGGTCCTGGGGTCCATCTTAACATGGACCCCCCTCAATTTTTCAAATACAATAATTTCTCAACTCCTATCTTAATACAAGCATAATCGTCAACCAAAGCATGAAACAGAATTTTTTTTCAGTAATATATTTTGGGTAGGCGTAGTTATAGTGATAGCTGCCTGAAGCAAATTTATTCTTGCTTACTCAAATACTCTTCCACGTACTCTTCTTTTTATATTTATGGATTTTAATTAATGAATTATATTTATAAAAATTAAATTTCTGATTTTTCAATTTTCGCAAGCAGACATTCAAAATGCTTTTCAGAAAATATCGGTTCACTTTTTGCAAGCAGACAGATTTACATTTTAATAAAAAAAATCATTCATATTATGTTATTTATTTTGTATGGACGATGTTCATAGGGGGTTCTGAGGTCCACTTTAATATCGACCCTTTCAATTTTTTAGATTAACCAAAGTAAATGAATTTCAAAAGGCTTCGAACATTAACTAAAGTTGTGGTTAAATCAAACTACAAGTTTCATATCACATGACTGCCAAAATGAAATGCTGATGCTTTTAGCTCATTCTATCGTTAGAAACACAGTGTGCACTGTTAGCGGCTGCCATTTTGGCAGCCGCTCAAATAAATTTGTAGAATAAACGGTATAATATATTAAAATTTTAGAATCTTAAGTCTAAATAAAAATTAAAATTAATTAATCAGAATGTTTTTAGTGCGAATGCTGGTTGTTTGTAATCTGTCAAGGAATGGCCAAAGCAGACCAAGATGGCCGCAGGGAATCAAGTAAGCTGCGACATAAAGAAGAAATCCTTCCATAGCAGCAGCAGTTCCAGTGCTGGCAAGGACTTCTCCTTCACCCTCTATCGCACCCTCAGCACCAGTGGCAAGACAGAAAATTGAGAAGAATGATGATTGTGTTTTATGGTTTTGAGGATGACGTGGTGATGATTGTGCTGCGGTATGAGTGTTGGTACTGTAGTGATGATTGAATTTTTTTTGGTGGTGATAAAGATTTTTTGGCTGTGATTGTCATGGTGGTGTGGGTGAAGTTGGATTATTGAGTTGGTTGGTTGTTTGTTTTTTTATATTTAAATTGATATATATACATATATTGGTAGTGGTCTAA
This sequence comes from Piscicola geometra, assembly GCA_943735955.1. NCBI lineage: Eukaryota > Metazoa > Annelida > Clitellata > Hirudinida > Piscicolidae > Piscicola > Piscicola geometra. The sequence goes on along the minus strand of OX030967.1, from coordinate 3,598,320 downwards.
AAACCGTTTTATTTAACAAATTTATTTGAAGAGCGCTTTTGTTCACTTAGTAAAGGGCGCTATACAAATCATTAGTGATTGATTGATTGATTGATTGATTGATTGATTGATTGATTGATTGATTGATTGATTGATTGATTGATTGATTGATTGATTGATTGATTGATTGATTGATTGATTGATTGATTGATTGATTGATTGATTGATTGATTGATTGATTGATTGATTGATTGATTGATTGATTGATTGATTGATTGATTGATTGATTGATTGATTGATTGATTGATTGATTGATTGATTGATTGATTGATTGATTGATTGATTGATTGTTAACGCCGAATCAAGCCAGTTTGGTGTTGTGGTTGACGGCACACAAGACTGCAATGGGTTAGAGCAAGAATCGATAATAATAATAATAATAATGACGAGCATTATTATAGTGGCGTATAACCCGAACGGGCTTCCAGGCCACTTAGGCTGCATATTTTCTTTTGCGCCTTTGGGATACTAGGGCATTAGTTGCACTTGAACCTAGGACCTTTCATTATTGGTCAAGCCGAGAGTCGTTGCCGACTCGGCTACCCGTTCACCAATCGATATGCATTCGTTTTTTTGATGAAGCTCTGAATGTTAATGAACAGTTTATTGGTTTATTCAGCCCACCAGAAACGACCGGAAAAACATTATCTGCTGTAGTAAAAGATGTTTTGATCATAATTATGCTACTCATAGAAAACTTCAGAGCTAGGACTTACGCCGGCGCTGCTAACATGAGCGGCCGATATAACGGTTGTCAGGCTATTGTCAGCAGTGAGCATCCACTTGCATTGTTTTTCCACTTTTCTGCCGCCAATCCCTTTGTGAGCAATTCACTTCAGTTTGTCCAAGAGTTAGGTGCTTTTTACAATCGTTCAGGGAAGGTCAAGAAGCAGTTTAGTGATGCCTTAGTGTCTCTTATAATTGACTTTCCTGATGAGCCACTGAATAAAAAGTATAGTATAAAACTTCTTTGTCCTACAAGATGACTGACCAGAGTATCTACAGTGTCTTCTGTGCTTGAGCATTATGAAGTGGTACTTCTTAGCTTGGAATCATTTGCTTCCATTGGTACTGCTGATGAAACAGCTGTAAAGGCTCGAGGCCTTTTTTCAACAAGGCACTACTGCAATGGCCCTCAAAGTAGTTGTTTTGGTGTTTCCACTTCTGGAACATTAAAAAAAGTCGTTGCAGTCAGCAAGTGCCAAGGTCAGTGGAATGGTTGCAGCGACTGATTCAGTTGTGCAAGAACTGCGTCGCTTACGATCAGATGAGCAGTTTTCAGAGATGTCAACAGTATTGTTTTGGTATATGATCTCGAGCCGATTGCTGTACCTCGGGTGCGAAAGCCGCCACAAAAGTATTGTGGGCTGGGCCCAGCTTATGTAGCAACAACACCAGAGGAACATTATTGAGCAGCATATTACGCTGTCATAGACATTGCAATCATGCAACTCACAGAAAGGTTCAATCGAGATTCTCCTGGTTTGCGTTCATACTTGCAGCTGAAGACAATGTTGCTAACTGGTGAAGGGAACCATGATATTTGCAAGCCGTATCGTGAGTTAAATGCAACTGGTCTTTGTTCACAGATAGCTATGTTTAAAGACCAGAATGAATACACAACTTTAGCACAAATAATGCAAGCTGTGATCCCAGAAGTCAGACATCTGATTCCTTAGGTTGAAAGATTGATCAGGTTGATGCTTGTGTGTACAACAACGTCATGTACTGCAAAAAGATTTTATAGTGCTTTGCGCATCTTAAGACTTGGTTGCGTGCACCTATGACACAGCCTCGCTTAAATTCACTGGCTGTCTTTTTTATAAAAAGAACTGATAAATAGATTTTTTAAAATAATAAAAGGATTTGTGGAACGTTTTCTTTATTCGTTCATAAAATAGTTGGAAAAATATATATATATATAAAGTAAATAAATGAAATAATATAAGAAAAACATTAATTGAATCTAAGTACGCAATGCAAAACCTAATTATTTTTCCTCAAATCACTGAAAAACATTAAAAGAAAATTAACTTTTTCTTCAAACTCGTGGACCGGGGTTATATATTTAGAGTGTTGGTTTTGATATCGGTAGAGTTGGTGGCTAGCTGTAATTGAATTTATATAGATGAAAAATAATAAAAGATATTAAAATCGCTATTTTTCTTCAAATCGCTTAAAGTGGCAATAGAAAAGTATTTTTAACGAGTATCAAGCATTCTTTCAAATGTTTGGTGACACAAATATTAATAGTTTATACAAAAAAAATAAGCAATACAGAAAGCAATACTAAATAGTAACGCTGGTACTTTATTGGCCGATACCGGTTCTTTGATTCCAACCCTGGGGAGGACCCCCCAAGATTTTCCGCAGATCACCGCCACTGATTGCTACAACAGCATAATCTTCACCACATCATCTTCATACCCACAAAACATCATCGTCATCATTATCGCTTCAAAACTAATTTCGTCATACGTTTCCAATACAAAAAGCTAAGCTCATATGCATAATTCTTTGAAAGAGCTATTCAATGAACTCTTGCTCAGAAAGACATTTCAACGCAGGTGAATTTAAATTTAAAGATGCAAATTCTTTTGAAATGAACGATTCCTTCACTGAAACGCCTACGATCGACTGACAAAGCTGCAAATAGCATAAAAACACGAAGGTTTCGACTGAGAATCGTCAGCTTTGCCATCTTGTTCTAAAGGCATTTCAACGTTGCAATGAAGTGGCTGCTCGCTTTTGCCCTCCTCGTGTGTCTGCTGCAGTCAGAGGCCGTCTCCCTTCCTGATTATACTCTGGAGCCGTGGTTTAATATGGCGTATTATGATAAGTTGGCCCAGACGGTAATTAACTGGGAAGGTAAACTACACTTCACCACTAGCCTTTGTGGATTATAAATGATCGAGTTTCATCATTTGATTTGTGTGCGTATGTATGTTTGTGACGCCAAGAGAGCATCTTAATCATCACCACAGTACCAACATTCCTACTAAAGCATGATCATAATCACATCATCTTCATACCCACAAAATATCATCATCATCATTACCTTCATGCCTCTTGAACCACACTTTCAGGGGAAAAGATCTTCGGAGAAGTTGAATTGCAATCCCGCATGGCTGGAACTGTAGTATTAACAGGAATGCTAGACGTAAGAGATTGCTTGTGGAAGTGCAGGCCATACGGCTGTCAAATGTGCCAAGCTGTAGAGTACGAAGATGAGGGTGACCATAGGTGCTTTGTCTATAAAAGCTTGGGAGGGGAAGAAAATACAACGGTTAATGTGTATCGTTGGGAAAAATGGAACTGTACAACACAATACAATACAACGGAAGTCTGGTCTATACATGAATACAGTGAACATAAGGTATCGGCTGTAGTAACTGACAAGAAAGGTAAACTACACATCATCACTAGCTTTTGTTGATTATAAATGATTGAGCTTCATCATTAGATTAATCGGTTTTGAATCTCACTCTAAATGCATCAGCCTGTTTATACAATGTATGAATGTATAGCTTTGAGAGTAGTTTGATTTGCCAGCTTTTGCTCAGATTTGTGTGCGTATGTGCGTTTGTGACGCCAAGAGAGTACCTCAATCATCACCACAGTACCAACATACCTACTACAGCATGATCATCACCACACCATCTTCATACCCACAAAACATCATCATCATCATCACCTTCATGTCTCTTGAACGACAATTTCAGGGAAACAGATCTTCGGAGACGTTATGCAGCATACCCACGTGAGTGGAGGTGAAGAAATAAAAAAGGCATTTAAAGGATTTGCAGAAACCTGCTTGAGGGCTTGTGTGGAGCTAGGCTGTGAAAAATGCAAGGCTGTAGACTACGAAAGTGAGGGCGATCGTAGGTGCTTTGCGCACACGAGCTTGGGAGGGCAAAGAGAAGAGAAGGAGGAAGTGTTCCGTTGGGAAAGGAAGGACTGTACAGCATAGACTCTGCTTGGAACTCAGTTTGATTGTTCTATCAATATTTAACATCTTAAATAAAATGATCCATTCGATTTTTCGAATCTTAACCTACTTTGATTTTTAAATAAAAAATTGTATGCTACTTTTTGATTTTAAGTCTCGCTTCGAAACTAATTCTTTCCAAATTTTCAATTCTAACAAAGCTGAATTTAAACACAATAATGCAAATGCGTTGAAAAATAAGAAGTTCAATAATCTTGCTCAGAAAGACATTTCAACATAAGTCGATGATGATTATGGTGATCATGATGATGAAAAAAATAATGATGATGATGATGAGGGTTTTGTTGGCAATGATGATGATGATGGCAATGATGATGATGGTGGCAATGATGATGATGATGATGATGATAATGGTTATGTTGGCAGTGGTGATGATGATGATGATGATGATGATGATGATGATGATGATGATGATGATTATGATGATGATGATAGTTATGTTGGCAATGGTGATGATGATGGCAATGATGATGATGATGATGATGATGATGATGATGATGATGATGATGATGATGATGATGATGATGATGATGATGATGATGATGATGAAGATGATGAAGATGATGAGGAGGAAGAGGAAGAGGATGATGATGGTGATGATGATGATGAGGATGATGATGATGATGATGAATATGTAAAGATGGTGAAAACGATGACGAAAATGATAATGTTGATAATGAATTAATAAAAGAAAATGTATAAATGCTAGACACCTAACTAACCACCACCACACATGGAGCAACATTTTAAACACCACAACAACCACAAAATCCCCACCACAACATCCTCACCACAACATCACTACCACAACCACCCACCCATGAGTCCGACATTCTTTCGTCTTCCTTCTATCTTGAGCGCCAATCGTTCGATGCCTGTCGGTGCGTGCACGCTGACTCCCTCCAGTTGATCAGAGTTCATCGCGAAGTTCTCGATGACACCTGATAGGTTTCGTGTTGTGTTTGAGCGGGTGTAGTCATTTGTAATTGGTCTTTATGTGTGCTTTTATCTACCCACTACCCGCCTGCCCATTGACCCACCCATCGATCCATCCTTCTACTCATCCACCCATTCACTCATCCACCCATTGAATCTTCCACCTATCCACCAATCCAACCACCCACCCACCCACTCATCCAACCACACACCCACCCACTCATCCACCCACCCACTCATCCAAACACACACCCACCCACTCACCCACCCACCCACTCATCCAACCACACACCCACCCACTCATCCACCCACCCACTCATCCAAACACACACCCACCCAAAATGGCAGCCGCTAACCAAAGATCCACCCACCAATGAGATCTCCATCTGCATACACGTGACATCGATGCATGCATGCAAACGTCACTGTTTTGGTGAAGCGCTTTATAACTTCATAATTCATAAGCTATCATTATCATCACTTGTTATCTATTTTTAGCTACAGGGACGGCGATCTGCTGCGAATCTTGGGGGGATCCTACCCAGCATGGACGATCCAGGGAGGGGTTCTGGAGTCCGGACCCCTTTTCCCCCCACTAATAAAAAAAATTTTAACTTCTGTTTTGATATGAATATTTAACTAAGCAATAAATAGTTTTGTTTTAGACAGCTATAACCATAACTACACATAGTCACAATGTATTAATATGTAAAAAAATTGTATTATACCATGTTTGACGATTATGTTCGCATCAAAACAAGAGTTTATACAAAAAAGTGGGGGTCCACATTAAGACGGAGCCCTTCACTAACAAAAAGTGAAGGCGTCTTGACCCCAGGACCCCCCCAGGATCGCCACCTATGGTTGGCTATATAAATAGTTTTTATTGTTTAACCCATTAACGCATGACTCAAAGGAATTAATTAATTTTTTTACATTTTATTGAAAAACTGATTCTAAAAAATAAAATCAAAAAATTAGTCTGAAATATTTTATACAAAAAAAGTTATAATGAAAATAAAAAATGTCCTTTAAAAAGGACACTATGCATTGCTACTGACGGTAATCACGATTCATGGTAGATGCTGAAGCACTCCAAATGTAAAGCTACATTACATTCAAGGCATTTCTTTTCCACTTTCTTTCCACATTGCTTGCATTATTTTTTGGCCATCTTCAATTTTACCAATAAAATGATCTTTTCCATCGTATCGGACATCTGCAACACGCTTTTAGCTAAATTCATGGATTCTTTTTTTTCTTTTTTGATCTGTTTGAAACCATATGAAAAAATTATAAATATTTCAGTATAACATGGAGTGTCTTTTGGTAAGCATTTTATTAGTTTAGATACCACTGATCCACCAAGTCCTAATTCGCTATTGAACTCTTCCGAGGCTCCTTGATACGGGTAACAGTTTACCAAATACCCAAGCCTATTATTTAGGCACCAAACTTTATATCCAAACCTTATGGGTTTTCCTCTGATAAACTGTTTTAATGAATGCCTTCCATAATATGGAACCATTGATTCATCAATCGCCAAATGACATTCTTTGGGCCAAAATTTGAGAAATCTTTCATTCATAGCATCAAATAATGGACGCACTTTGGCCATCTTGTCTAACTTATTAATTTTCTCGTTGTCATTGCAATGCAAATATCTTAATAACTCTTCAAATCTGTTGACAGTCTTACAGCTAGATTGTGTACATCGTCGCTCTGTTCCCAGTACATCCTGCGGTTGGCCAAAGGAACATAACCTGAAAGCATGAGTAAAGCCAGCACCACTCTATATTCATTTTCAGTAGCATTCAGCTGTTTTAGTTTTTGGCTGTCATATAAATTTGACATGTCTGTTATTAGCTTGATGACTGGTACATCCAAAAATAAATTAACCAATGTGAGAGGAGACATGTTTTCTAAATTTGGTTTGTTCTCTGAACTATTATCTGCCAATAATCCAGTAGTAATGTCTTTTTTGGTCCATCTCCGATCAATTTTACTTTTTTTTAGCTGGCCTTTTTACAGCAGTTTCTTCTCTACTTATAGTGGTTTTCTCTTCCCCAATTTTGGAAATTACTATTTCTGCTTCTGCATTTAGCTGGTTTCTTGATAAATTATCTAGGGTACCTTCACCATCTTCGGGTCCACTATCCTCATCAGAGCAGTTTGGGTCAGTAGGAGGAATAATGTCTATATCTGCTGAAAAGAAATCATTGTCATCTTCCAAAATACTAATGACTTCATGAAGAGCGAATCTGAAAATAATTGTTTTTACCATCAGTATTACTGCATAGCGTCCTTAAAAAAGGACACTCAATAAAACACAGTTTTTGGAAATAATATTACATGTAAAATGAAATTTATTTTAAAATAAGATATAAGAATGAATAACAATAAAATAATGTTATAAATTATGAATGGTAGACATTAAATAAAATTATAAATAATTTTTTTTCATGAGCCATGACAAAAACACAAAAAATTTAGTTATCGCCTCGAAAAATCAGAATATCGAAACAATCTATCAATTTCAAATCACCAAAATTTTTTTAAACAAAGACTTCAGTTTATATAGAACAGGATTAGTTGCAAAGATAATAAATATAATCAAGATAACTATTATAAAAAAAACTTTTTATTGCTGTCCTTAAAAAAGGACAGTATGCGTTAATGGGTTAAATAAAATGCATTCTTGTGCTTGTACAACCGGCCGTATTTTTTGTGAATCGAATTTTAATAAATATCTAGTCTTCGCCGTTATTTATATTCACCGAGCATTAATTATCTAATTCATTAATTTGTTTGTGTGGAATACAAATTACCTTTTTAATTAAATGAAAATTAGGTAACACCAACCATTCAGCATCTCTACCAATCTCCATGACAACATGAAGAGAGTGAAGTTTTTCAAGAAGTCCGCTGTCATGCCTTATCATCATCATCATCATCACCATAATCATCATCATCATTATTATCATCATCATCACCATAATCATCATTGACTTACTTTGCTTCTTTCTCTGGATTTAAGTCTTAAATCCAGAGAAAATTTTAAGAGGTATTATTTGTCAACAATTAAAAAAAAACAAAGTGACGTCAATAAAAATTAAATAAATAAAGCGCTTGATAAATAAATACTTAAAATTGATAATTAAAAATTATTTAAAAAATGAATAATACGTTTTATTCGATGAAATTGAACATAATTTTGATACTTCAAAAGTCATTTGGTCTAATATCATGAAGACATGCCACAATACGAAGACATCGCAGCAGACGTGAATGGAGGTTTAATACTTTGGCGGGAAACAATAAAGACGTCTGCTCAAAAGACAATAAATATTCAATTACGTAGCGCTGCACTCGTTGCAATATTAAATTTGAACTATTTTTGGGTTATTTAACATTTTTAAAGTTTGTTAATAAAACAATAAATAGGTTTAATACGAATAAATTATATAATCTTATGAGATAAATATTTATTTTTTTAATGATTTATATTTAACTTAATGCAATTTGTGCAGCTACATTGCAACAGAAGCGCAAACATCTATTCACACATGTGGAGAGGGAGGTGGTGGTGGTGAGGAATGGGGGTAGTGGTGTGGTGGTGGTAGTGTGAGGGGGTTGGGGTGGTAAAAGGGTAGTGGTGATAAATTGGTTTTGAGAAGGTGGTTGTGAGAATGAGTGGTGGTAAGAGGGTGGTGGTGAAAGGGAGATGGTGAAAAATGTTAAAAGGGTGGTGGGAGAGTCTTAGAGGGGGGGCAGTGAGGGTCTGATGAAATGGTGGTGAATTGATGTTCGATTAAGTAGTGAACATTGCCAGAATGCCTTCTAAAGGGGGTTGTAGATGGTGAGGAAGCCATGGAGGAAAAAATAAAAAGATTTCTTGTGGATGGATGAGAAGAGACTTTGGATTAATTAAAATTAAATTAATAAATGACAGGCCGATAGATGAATAATCTGCAAATGGTTTATGGTTAAAGTAATTCGGAATGGATGAATGAATGGATCAAAGAATAAATAATTAAATAAAGAAAAAGGATGAATAAAGTAATGTTTAGATAAAAATAAATATATGAAGAAAATGAATTAATGAATAGATGAAATAATAAATAAAGAAATGACTAAAAAAATGAATAAATGATTAATTAAAGTCTACAGAGTATGGTGATGGTGTTGACAGAATATTGAAGAAAAATAAGGTTTTTATAAGAAATGGACCCTAGTCAGGTGTGTGCAAAACAGAATCTCACTATTAAATAGTCTCAACTCAAAGTATTTTAGATGATTAACCGTTCAAAATAAAAATATAAAAAGCGCAATAAAATTAAATTAACTTTTATAATTAAAATAATTTCCTTTCTCAATCAAATAAATTTCTATAGCGCTCTTTCCTCAAATTCAAGAGCGCTCGGAATAAAGAAACGCTATAGAAAAATGGAAGCCAACGCATAAAATAAATAAAAAATAATAGTTGGTAATCAGGTTAAGAGTGGAGATGATGACGTTTGTGTGTATTTGACCTCAAGTCAATTGAAGTGGTCAACTTTGAGAGGTCAAACCAATTAAATTGGAGCGAAAAAAGATACATTACGTCCAATAATAATATTAATAGCTCAATTAAATTCACTAATGGGGAAATTATGTACACTAGTGGACGATAACAGTTAATTGAAGCCACACACAAATCTTCAATTAATTAAATGCCCGATGATTAGCGCTACACAATTACTATAATTAAAAGATTAATAATAACAATAATAATAAGCATGATGATGATGATAATGATCGATAATGTAGGTCACGAAAGGTCAAATGAACTTTCAAAGCAGGTCATGCCAAGTGTCGTACAACTCTTTGAAACACATACAACTCAGTCACTAGCCAAGTCATTGAAGATAGGAAAAATAAGTACAATATTAACAATAATAATAAAAATAATAAAATTATTATATAATAAAAATAATAAAATTATTATATAATAAAAATAATAAAATTATTATATAATAAAAATAATAAAATTATTATATAATTTTATTATTTTTATTATATAAAATTATTATATAATTTTATTATTTTTATTATTAGGAACAATAATAGGAATAATAAAATTATTTTATAATTTTAGAATAAAAATAATAATAATTAATATTCTTATAAGAAGATAAATAATAATAATAACGATAATAATAATTAAACAATAGAAATTGTTATATTATACATGGTGTAACAAAGACATAAATAGTAATACAAAGAATAGAAACACGAGCAATAATGGCATGATATTGGTGTGATTGCTGATCGCTTCGATTAATTTAAATATATTTAAATGAATATTTAAACAAATAATAAATACGATATGAATATTTAAATATTTCGTACGGTTATACCCATCTGATTGTATAGCTTTTCTGTACACTGGCATCCAAACCAGTCATCCTCACTCACTCACTCCTCACTCCTTTATTCACCCCATCCCCCGAACCTCGTTCCCGTCAATGCAACAACAAGTTGAAACCCTCACAACACCTTGACAACAATACAAATAACAACCACAACAACAACCAGCACCCCTCCCTCAAAACAACAACCACACCAGCCCCCCACAAAAAAAACAAACCCCCCCACACCACACATCCACACATAATCACCACACAACCATCCCCACCCTCCCCCCACACAAGCATAAGCACCCTCAAACACCCCCCCCCCCTCGACCACCACCTAATTATGCGACTGACTACCCTCACTGACCACCAAGACCACACTGGGGCCAATGTCTTCGCCGTGGTGGTGTTCGTGACGGTGTTTCAGGAGGGAAGAGTGCTTGTAGAAGGTCTTATGGCAGCACTTGTAGATGTTCTGCGAGACCACACCGTAGGGTTTGCCGTGTTTGATGCGTTGATGGCGCGTCAAGTGGTCTTTGCGGAAGAATGCCTGCGTCGTGTTGGGGAGGGGGAGGGGAGGGTGAGTGGAGTCAATGTGGTTAGGTGTGGGGTTGAATTAGTGTGTGATAAGGGTGATTGATAGGTCGCAGTCTACCTATTTACCAGCCCACCACCCACACATCCAGTATAGACATCCACCACCACACACATCGAGTCTAAACCAGCAACACAATCAGTCTAGACATTCATCAACCCCCCCCCCCCCATCCCATCTAGACAACCCATTCACCATCCACACACACATAAAGTCTAGACAACCCATCCACCACCCACACACAAATAAAGTCTAGACATCCACCACCCACACACACATAAAGTCTAGACATTCACCACCCACACACACATAAAGTCTAGACATTCACCACCCACACACACATAAAGTCTAGACATCCACCACCCACACACACATAGAGTCTAGACAACCCATCCATCACCCACACACACATAAAGTCTAGACATCCACCACCCACACACACATAGAGTCTAAACATTCACCACCCACACACACATAAAGTCTAGACATTCACCACCCACACACACATAGAGTCTAGACATCCACCACCCACACACACATAGAGTCTAGACATCCACCACCCACACACACATAAAGTCTAGACATCCACCACCCACCACCCACACACACCTTTGTACAGCCCGCGTACTGGCACGCATACGCCTTGACCCTCTCGCCATTCTCGTTGTACGTGAAGATGTCCTTCTTTCCGTTCAACAATTTGTTGTTCGACGAGCAACTGCGCGGAGTGCTGTTGTTGTTGGTGTTGTTGGGGGTGTTGTAGCTGCTTCTGGAAGATGAGTTTTTGTAGTTGTTGTTGTTGTTGTTGAAATGTGGTGTGTTGTTGTTGTTGTAAATGTTGAGCTCGTCTGCTGATTGTTGTAGCTGTTTGGCATATAACTGTAGAGTGATAGTGGTTGTTGTAGATTTAATATTGGTTTGTTAATTTTGTGAAATTTAAAAATAATTATTTCATTACCTACATTAATATTATCTCAAAAATTTGAAATATTAAATGGAATTTTCATGAAAAATGAATTAATAATTCTTGTTAAATGAGTTCAAAGGCAACCGAGGCGTGCTCCACTTCTGAGCAGTCCTCAAACTTCATTTTGACGAGGTTGATGTCAACGAATGGATAGTCACTATCACTACTACATCTGTTCTCGTTCGCTCTGTAGTCTGTGTTGTTGTTGTTGCTGTTGTTGAAAGTGTCGTCGTTGTAGTTGTTGATGACATTGTTAAAGCTGTTGTTATTGTTATTGTTGTTGAGGTTGTTATTTGTGATGGAGGTAGAAGTACTGTTGAGGTAATTGTTGTTGTTGAAATTGTTGTTGAGAAATGGAATATTGGTGGAAAACTGATTTTGAAAAACCTCCGAAAATATTTTGTTGTTTGTGTTGTCGAATAGATTGTTGTTTATTGGGTTATTGAAACTCTTGTTATCACTCTGTTGACATTCTGAAATATCATCTTCCTCATCATCTTCTTCATCATGTGTGCTTTTGTTTTTTGCCAGAATCACATTTGTATTTACAGTATCCTTACTACAATCGTTATTCCGCTCCCCATTATTGTTATTATTATTATTATTAGATTGATCATCATCATCATCCTCATCATCATCATTGGCTTCAGCACCTCCAGCATAGTGAAGTGACGATGACGACTCAGGCAGCACAGTCCTCACAGCCACAGGCGATTTTGAAGCGACCACAGGTTCAACATTCTTGACGCCAATAAAGCTGTCGTACCTATCATCTGCAGCCGCAAACTCATCCACCGAAGCCGCCTCGTCTGTCGCTGCAAACTCCATCAGCAACGAACCAGTCGCCTCGCCATTGTTCTTGAGCAGTCTTCCGTCTGACGAAAAGTAAAAGTTTTCGTCCATTTGAACGACGAATACTTCGGTGTCGACGCTGATGGCGAGCAGGCCTTGGATCTTGAGTCGTTTCTCGAAGGAAAGTCCATTGGTGCACAGATTGAAAATCGTGTTTTGGAGGAGCGTCTTCATCGTCTCCGGTTCCTTCTTCATCGATTTGGTCATCCTAGCTCGATGCTATTCTGCGAGAAGTTGTCAAAAAACGATAAGAGTTTTGGTCAAAACGATTAAAAGTAAATAGAGTATTAATAAATTATTTATAGATTGAAAGCGTTTCATATAATAAGATTTTGTTATGTATCAACTACTATAACTTTCTGGAATGGAGTTTTAAAAATTATTTGAAAGAGAAAAAAATATATAAAAATTTGAAAAACTATTTTTTTTATTTTAACGCTTATATTTGTTTAAAAACAAAAAGTAAAAATACCATTTGCATTCACACAAAAAATAATTAACCTAAAATGTATTGATTTTTTTATAATGTCGCAGGGTACCCGGGTCGAGTTTAGGACTCCTTACCATCCTACTTTTAAATTGATTTACAAGGCCACATTTGAAGAAAAAACTTTGTAATAAAGCGTAAAATTAAAGGGCTGACTTTATTTTAAAACAAAATTTTATGAATATAATCATGATTTTAAAATGTTTTGTTGAAGGACTTTGTTGAAAAATCCATTTTATAAAATGCTTGACTCCGTAAAATTAAAATATATTTTAAAAACTCGCTAATAAATTTCGTGTAAAAACAAAGCGTTGACATTTTTTTAATTTAACAAGAATTTAAGTGATAAAACAAAAACAAGTCATGTGACGTCACAGAATAGATGTCTATGATAATGCATCATGATGATCATCACCACAACCATCACAAGCATTATTATCATCAACAATATCATCATCATCGTCATCATCAACAACAACATATTAATTGCTAATACAATGTGTGATTAAACTTAGTTTTATAATGCTGAAAGAGAAGAATATCATAAATAGACGGTAAAATGTACCACCCATTCTCCAGTTGACCCGAAAAGTCAACCCATCTAGCATCTTTCACTCATCCTCCATCCATCTACCATCCTTAACTCATCCTTCATTCATCTATAATCTGTCATCCACCTACCATCCCTCATTCCATAATTTCTCACAACCATAAAGCTCCTTGCAATTCATAGATGATTTCCTTATTGCATTGTGAATGACGTTGCGAAATGTAAATAAATACGTGCATAGAATGGAAACAAAAAGATATTTTAATGCATTTAGAAAATATTTAAAAGTTTCCTTTTACACGTCAAATTTAGTTTTTCATGGAAAAAATGGTGAAAGAATATTGTGTCATTGTAAAAGTCATCTACAAGCGGCTGATAAGATAGGCCAAATCAATATTTAAAAAGTGAATAGGATGTGGTGACTCATAATTGGGAAAACAAGAATATTATGGGATATCAAAAGATATAAGGCATTGAGGTATGTCTTGTCTTGTGTGTGTGTGTGTGTGTGTGTGTGTGTGTGTGTGTGTGTGTGTGTGTTTGTGTGTGTGTGTGTTTCTAAGTTTTATCAGTGAAGTGTGTGTTGTGTGTTTTTTATTCTCATGAGTGAGGTGTGTGTGTGTTTTTTTGATGAGTGAGGTATGTTTAATGTGTTTTTATTCTCATGAATTTTTTGTATGGTTACTCTGAATTGATACCGAATATCATTCTAGTGTACGCTTTGAAAACCTTAAATATGACGTGAATAGACTCATCAAGAACTGAAGATATAAATTTATCATCAAGAAATGAAGATATAAATGTACCATCAAGAACTGAAGATATGAATAGAATGAAGATGTCAAACAAATGACGATGGTGAAGTGCACATATTCAGTTTGGTCTAATTATAACATATATTATATTATAATATTTAATAAATATTATATTATAATATTTAATATATATTATATTATTATATTTATTATATATTATATTATAATACATAATATATATTATATTATTATATTTAATATTTATTATATTATAAAATATAATATATATTATATTAAAATAAATCTTATATATTATCGTTTTTGAAAGATGGATGAGCAATCAAACATATATGCCTACCACTACAAATGCTCTAGTCTAAATCTATTGCTGCTCAAAGCTCCAAAGAGTATAAATACGAAAGATAATAAATAAATAATATAAACGAGAAAACTATAAATAAACATGAGAAGAGATCAATAAAAATAAAATAATAAATATAAATTCAAATAAGAATTTTTTCTCAATTTGTATATACAAGTTCAAATAAGAATTTTAACAAATTATATATATATATATATATATATATATATATATATATATATATATATATATATATATATATATATATATATATATATATATATATATATATATATATATATATATATATATATATATATATATATATATATATATATATATATATATATATATATATATATATATATATATATAATTTGTTAAAATTCTTATTTGAATTTTTATATATATATATATATATATATATATATATATATATATATATATATATATATATATATATATATATATATATATATATATATATATATATATATATATATATATATATATATATATATATATATATATATATATATATATATATATATATATATATATATATATATATATATATATATATATAAAGACGAATGAGAAGAAGGGAGTAAGCAAAAAAATCATCGAATCTAAACGAGGAGATCTTAAGGAGAAAAGAACTGAAATTGCAAAAGCCAGTGAGGTGGAAGACGGTAACAGTGCCAATAAATAAATATATTAATAATTACATACGTTATAATTAATTTAAATAATTCAATTAATTTCTAATTAATGCAAATGAACGGTATAAGAGGTAATTAATGCTGATTGGTATTAATTTAATTTAATTTAATGAGTAAATATTAATTACTTTTTTTTGCCAGAGCGTGAATGGGAGGTAATTGCATCAAAATTTGTAAGTGATCACATGAGACACCCTGGAGAGAGTGGAGGCATGGAGGGTCGCGCTGGGATGAAGTGGATGAATGATTGCATGCATGCATGGATGGGTGAATGGATGGATGGGTGAATGGATGGATGGGTGGATGGATGGATGGATGGGTGGATTGTAAATGAATGCATGTGTAGATAGATACGTAAATGAATGAAAGAATAAATGGATGAATGCATGCATGGGTAGATAAGTGGATGGATGGGTATTTGGATGGGAGAGTGAATTCATTAATTAATAAATGGATGAGTGGGTGAATCCATTCGTAGATAGTTGGATAGATACGTAGTTGGATGGGAGAAAGAATGCAGGGATGGACGGACGGATGGATAAATGAATGAATGAAGAATGAAAAATTTATAGACTAGACTAATAATTTGATTGAGCGAATGGATGGAGGATGAATGATTGGATTGAATAGATTTTATCAATAGATTGGAAATGAGCAAACATATAGATGATGGAAAAATGGATGAATAGATGGATGAATAAATAGATGGATGGATAAATAGATGGATGGATAAATAGATGGATGGATAAATAGATGGATGGATAAATAGATGGATGGATAAATAGATGGATGGATGAATAGATGGATGGATGGAAAGATGGATGGATGAATAGATGGATGGATGGAAAGATGGATGGATGAATAGATGGCTGGATAAATAGATGGATGGATAAATAGATGGATGGATAAATAGATGGATGGATGAATATATCGATGGATAAATAGATGGATGGATGAATAGATGGATGGATAAATAGATGGATGGATAAATAGATGGATGGATAAATAGATGGATGGATAAATAGATGGATGGATAAATAGATGGATGGATGAATAGATGGATGGATGAATAGATGGATGGATGGAAAGATGGATGGATGAATAGATGGATGGATAAATAGATGGATGGATAAATAGATGGATGGAGTGAGTAGATAACAACCGAAAAGAAGTTTAAAAGTGAGCAATGAACAAGCACTTGTTGAGATGCATCACAAAGTCAAGCAGGGAGTAACAACCATTAATCAATCAATCAATCAATCATTCAATCAATCAATCAATCAATCATTCAATCAATCAGTCAATCATTCATTCAATCAATCAATCAATCAATCAATTAATCAATCAATCAATCAATCAATCAATCAATCAATCAATCAATCAATCAATCAATCAATCAATCAATCAATCAATCAATCAATCAATCAATCAATCAATCAATCAATCAATCAATCAATCGATCAATCAATCAATCATCCCATCTAGTAATAACCCAAAACAAACCCGAGGATAAACTAATCAAGCAGTCATCCCACTTGATTAAACCTAAAACCAATTTGATAATTAAGCAATTAACCACTCATCCCATCTAATTAACCATAAAATCAACCTAACAATTAAACAATCAAGCACTCAACCAATCAGTCAATCAGTCAACCAATCATTCAATCAACCAATCATTCAATCAGTCAACCAATCAGTCAATCAATCAATCAATCAATCATCCCATCTAGTAATAACCCAAAACAAACCCGAGGATAAACTAATCAAGCAGTCATCCCACTTGATTAAACCTAAAACCAATTTGATAATTAAGCAATTAACCACTCATCCCATCTAATTAACCATAAAATCAACCTAACAATTAAACAATCAAGCACTCAACCAATCAGTCAATCAGTCAACCAATCATTCAATCAGTCAACCAATCAGTCAATCAATCAATCAATCAGTCAACCAATCAGTCAATCAATCAACCAATCAATCAATCAATCGACAGAAACCACCTTCCCGTCCCAGTCGAACTTGACCAGATGGTCGGGCAGCGCTCCAAACGAAGGCAACCATTGGTCGAGGAGTAGACACGTGGTCGAGAAGTCGTAGTAGTAGAAATGCAAACCCACCTCTTTCCTGTTCACTGCTAGGCACAAATCGCTGGGTGAGGGGTTGAGTGAGAAGGAGGAAGAAGAGGAGGAGGAGGAGGAGGAGGAGGATGAGAAAGAAGAGGAGGAGGAGGATGAGGAAGAGGATGAGGAAGAAGAGGAGGAGGAGGATGAGGAAGAGGAGGAGGAGGAGGAAGAAGAGGCGCTAGATAAATGACTACTGATGAATTCAGCCAGATGCTGAGGTGTGGGGAAGGCGGCATTGAGAGATGGGTAGACGGTGTAGCGGCGGTGGAGGCTGCAGTAGAAGATGAACCACATCTCCCACATCGTGTCGGCCGTTCCCTCCTCCTCGAACTGCATGTACCACTGCGTCGGATAGGCGTTCTCGACGTACGGGTGGAAGAAGTTGTCGTCGCTTCTATTGTCGATGTTGTTTTCTTTGTTGTTGTTGTTGTTGTTGTTGTTGGAGGCGAGTATGGATTTGTATTCGTTGTTTTCGTTGTTTGTTTTTGTAGACGGATGAGCGTACTTTGAGTTGTTGTTTGTTGCTTGAAGAAGCCGAAGAGGCGCATCGCTGTTATCCTTGTTAACACCATCGTCGATACTTTTGCTGCCGTTGATGGACGGAGGACACCAGCCATTGTAGCAACTCTCTGGTGCGGGCATTAGAGGAACCCTGCCCTGGTCGAGGAGGTGGTGAAACCAGTCCTGGAAGTCCCTCCAGAAGGCGGGATGCGGCGCGAAGCCCCACGTTCCCACGCAGGCGTACATGAGAGCGGTGGAGTTGGCACTGAGGAGCTCGTTGGTGTTGTGGGCGATGAGTTGGTCGCCGCCGTTGAAACTGACGCCTGCGAAGTCGCTGCGGTGTGAGTACTTGTCGTACGCCCTCCTCAGCCATCGGAACGCGAAGCGGGAAAGACTCATGTCGTCTTCGAGAAAGAGCGCCAGTTCCCTGCTGCTGCTACTACCATCCCCGCCACCACCGCTGCCCCCCCTCCATGAGTTGATCCATTGCCCGTATACACCTGCGTGCTTGCGTTGTACGTTGACCCTTTTGCGCCCTGTGTGTGTGTGTGTTCGTATGTGTGTGTGTGGGGGTGGGTGTTGTTGTGTGTGTGTGGGTTTGTTTGTTTGTGTGTGTGTGTGTCTGTGTGTGTATGTGTGTGGATTTTTGTAGATGTGTATATGTGTGTGTCTATGTGTTTTTGTGTGTGCGTATATGTGTCTGTGTGCAAGGGGCAATTATGAATTTCTGGTTTCAAGTACATAGATAATAACTTAATTGCTTTAATTATAAATATAAAATGGATTAAAAAGATAATTGCAATACCAATTAAATAATTAAAATAAATTAAATAATTATCAAGCAAAATTATAGTAAGTGGTTTCCTTCGAAACCTTTGCTCCACACGAAGGATGAAGCGATCTGCAACGTTTCCAGACACACCTCTCCCTTCTCATTCACGTCCACCCAGATCTCCATGGCAACCTGACGTCCGTCAACCTCAAGGTCCTCGAGGCTTTCCAGAAGTTTCTGCAGAGAATCGGTTCTCGAGAAGGTCAACACGATGACGCGGAGGTCAACCTCATCGTCGTACGTGCACGGTCTGCCGTAGACACACGCGAGGGAGTGGAACTGTTGGTTGATTGTGGTGGAGTTGTAGTGGTTGTGGAGTTTCACAAAGTGGAGGTTTGCTGCTGGGGGAAATCCAAACTCGAAGAAGAAAATGTGAGACGTGAGAAGGATGAAGAGGGTTGCAAGACAAAAGAATTTGATTTTTTTTCTGCAAATTTTCATGATTCTTGCAGCTGAATCAGTTTGCTTTTGACTCTGAAGCTGATATGGTAACAAATGCCATCAGTGGTGTTTATTTGAAAAACTTTTTGAGCAATTAACTTTTTCAATATAGCATATTATCATTATAATAGCTACTTTTTGTTTGTAGTTTAAATACTC
>OX030967.1:3498589-3573589 GCA_943735955.1 Piscicola geometra | reverse complement strand
ATGGTGATGAAAGGAGAAGTAGTGGTAGTAGGGGAGAAAAAAGTTGTGGTGTTGAAAAAGATGGTGGTGTGAGAGAGGTAGTGGTGGTGAGAAAAAGTTGTGGTATTGAAAATAGATGGTGGTGTGGGAGAGGTTGTGGTAGAAGGGGAGAAATAAGTTGTGGTGTTGAGAAAGATTGTGGTGCTGCAAAGAAGATTTGATGTTAAAGAAATAGGATAGTTTGAATGAGGGAGGTCACCTGACGGGTTGTGCTTGTCAGCTTGCAGGGCAACGTTGGCATACTTATCCGCTGAGGCATCATCTTTTTCCTGTGGCGATGGCATCAGAAAGCATAAAACCAAAGATGCTGTATTGTGCCAAAACATACTACAGTGTGAAATAGAACAGTCGTTTAATAGAGTCGTTTTTAACGCGGTTTTTTTTAGTCGTTCTTAATGTGATTTTTTTATTGTTGCTTTTAAAGTCATTTTCAACTTGCTTATTTCAAAATACATTTTCAAGGTAGTTTTCAACAAAGTCGTTTTCAATGTTAAAGAAAAACACTCACCAGAAAGTAGAGGAAGGAGAGATTGGTAGCAGCGACTGAAGCGACTCTCGAGTTCTCAAAGGACTTGAGCGCCTCAACCGCCTGCTGGAAGTTCTTCTGCTTCAGGTAGTTGATGGCCTTGTCGATGTCGAGGTCGTACGCCAGGGAGGTGTGTGGCGACGCCTTGAGAACGCCAATGCACCAGTCGTAACCTCCTTCCGACTGTCGACTTATCATCTTCGCTGCCATCATCACGCATGAGTTGTCTTCGCTGTGTCTTTTGTGTGTGTGTGTTTGTGTGTGTGTCTGTTTTGTGTATGTGTGTGTATGTGTGTTTTATGTGTGTGCGTGTATGTGTGTGTGTGTGTGTATGTGTTTGTGTGTTTTGTGTGTGTGTGTGTGTTTTGTGTGTGTGTGTGTGTGTGTGTGTGTGTGTGCGTGTTTTGTGTGTGTGTGTGTGTGTGTGTTTTGTGCGTGTGTGTGTGTGTGTGTGCGTAGCACCTGTATGCGTACGTATATCTGTGTGTGTGTGCACCAAAAAAACGCAAAACTAACCGGAGTTTTAGTATCTTGCTGAGACTGTCATGCCTGATCGCCTCCAACAGGTCTTCATCCTCTGACGCCACGTTGGCGATTCCCCCAGAAGCATCCTCTCGGCGTACCTCGACCGCCACCATCCGCTCGAAAGCTCTCCTCATCAACTCCTTATCGTCCAGCAGCCAGTAACACAGCACTAGGTTGAAGGCCGCCTGTGGGGGGGGGGGGGGGGAGGTGAGTGGGTTCGTTGGTGCGGGATCTCATAACCATCCTTCCAACCTCATCCGACCCGTTTGCCCTTCTATTTGTCATTTATTAACTAATGTTCCTACTCACCCTTCTTCTTTCCACCCATTTACCAAGAAAAAACCATTGATCTACCTCCTCTCTTTCACCTAACCCCCTTCAGTCTACCACCCCCTCTCCATCCATCCACCCATCCATCCACCCATCCATCCACCCATCCATCCATCCACCCATCCATCCATCCACCCATCCAGCCATCCACCCATCCATCCATCCACCCATCCAGCCATCCATCCATCCATCCATCCACCCATCCAGCCATCCACCCATCCAACCATCCACCCATCCATCCATCCACCCATCCATCCATCCACCCATCCATCCATCCACCCATCCATCCATCCACCCATCCAGCCAGCCACGAGCACCTTGATGGATGCCTGCTTATCCATGATCAACTCAAGCATTGTGGCAGCCTCCGAGAATTTGTGCATCCTGACGTACGCTATGCTGATGTTCATGCGGATCTTGGTGCTGTTTGTGTGTGTGTGTGTGTGTGTGGGTGTTTGTGTGTGTGCGTGTGTGTGCGTGTGTGTGTGTGCGTGTGTGTGTTTGTGTGTGTGCGTGTGTGTGTGTGTGTGTGTGGATGTGTGTGTGTGTGGGTTTGTATGTGTGTGTGTGTGTGTGTGTGTGTGTGTGTGTGTGTGTGTGTGTGTGTGTGTGTGTGTGTGTGTGTGTGTGTGTGTGTGTGTGTGTGTGTGTGTGTGTGTGTGTGTGTGTGTGTGTGTGTGTGTGTGTGTGTGTGTGTGTGTGTATGTATGTATGTATGCATAAATGTGGCCTTGACCTTATGCTCTTGAAGTCGTCAGAGACCTGGTCCTGGGCCATTTTGTACATGCGAATGGCCTTCTCTGGTTGGCGAAGTGCCAGAAACATGTTGCCTATGTTCACCTTCAAGCGACCTTGTGGTGTTGTGGTTGTTGTTGTGACTGTTGTTATTGTTGTTGTTGTGGTTGTGGTTATTTTTGTTGTTGTAATAACAAACAAATAAAATAACAATGCTAGTAGTTATAATAAAACAACCAGAATTGGTGAACGTTTTGTTCTTGACGAGCGTCTGGAAGGTGGCGATGGCCTCGTGGTGCATGTTGTTGGCCGCCTGTTGGTTCCCTAAGTTGAACTTCACCTTTTTGTTGTTGTTGATGTGGTTGTTGTTGTTGTTTTTGTGGTTGTTGTTGTGGTTGTTGTTGTTTCATTCTATTTTTGTGACTGATTTTGTTGTTGTACTTGGTGTTTAAGGTTGTTTAGTTGATAGGGATATAATGGATACGAGCGTAAAACAACAAGTAAACCACCACCAAAACCAACACCCCCCAACAACAACTACCTCCAACATCCCCCAACAACAACCACCCCCAACATCCCCCAACAACAAAATTAAAACCCTCAACAACAAAATTAAAACCCCCAACAACAACAACAAGAACAGCAGCGACGAACAGCATAGGTGAGGTCAAGGTTGACATGGTCGTTGTTGAGAGGCAACTGCCTCTTCATCTCCAACAACTGCCTCTCCAGCTTCTCAGCCTCTTCCGCTCTCTCCAGCGCCTGACGTCACCATCATCATCATCATCATCATCGTCATCATCGTCATCATCATCACCATCATCATCATCACCATCATCATCATCGTCATCATCTCCCCCACCATCATCACCATCATCATCATCGTCATCATCACCACTACCATCATTATAACCACCACCATCATCATCATCATCATCATACGCTCTTCAGGTTTCCTTGCTGGTTAGCGATGCACGACAGGTCGATGAGGTTACCGATCTGCTTCTCCAGCCTGCGTACCTTCTCCTCACCACTCCTGTCATGATGATGATGACGATGAAGATGATGATGATGATGATGATGAAGAAGAAGATGATGATGATGATGATGATGATGATGAAGAAGATGATGATGGTGAAAAGATGCAAATTGGATCAGTTAATGTGTTCGTATGGGGAGGGGAATGCAAGAAAAAGGTGTACGATCGTGTGTGTGGAAAGACGCGTGTATGAGCGGAAAGTGTAGAAGATTGAAGATGCTTACAACTGAATGCGTTATATATTCACATATCCTTCAATTGCTGTAGTTAGATCACTTCTTCTACTTCTACCCAAATTGTGCTGGGTTCTTCTGGAGCATCGACGCACATTAACAAAATCGTCAAATAACGTGTAACTAGTGAAATATTCTTATTTCTGGGGTATATGTAATTCTCGTGGCGGCTTACTCTTGGGCAGTGTGAGGCTTGAGTGTGGAGATGAAGGTCTGCTTGGAGGCGTCTGCGTGCATTGTGTCGGCGTCAGGTTAACCAGTCACGAATCAACAACAACCACAACACCCCCACACACTATATCTACAGTAAATTTAGCTGCAATCAAATTTGATTATTCCGTGATAAATTGTTGGTTTTAAAATTATTAAATAATTTTAATTAAGTCGCCAGTGCTGTTTTTTTTACCTATTTTTATTTATTTTATTTTATTAATTGTTTACATTATATATTAATTTCAATTAAGTCACTAGTCCTCACTATATCCCGCTGCCCTGACTGCCGTCATGGGCCTTGCAGCGTCATGAGATGCGGTCAACAGGTTGGCTCTCGATGGTGGCATCAGTTGACCTCCCCTTGTCACCGAGGAGAGGCGAGCAGCAGTCGGTGGCGGTCGTTGGTGGTTACTCTTCTGCAGTGCCGAGTTGAACGCCTTGTCTTCTTTGAGACTCTGTGATCCATAAAAAAAAATTTAGTCTATGAATAGTCATTAAAACTAAAATAGAGAAAAGTGTTAGATAATGTGGTTTAATATATGAGAAATCATACCTGGAAGTCAAACTGTTGGTCAAAATCATTGAATTCGTCATAAATGTCTTTTTTCTCGTATGATTCGTCCATTTTCGTTAATTGACTTCAAAATTTAGATAAATAAATGTACTTAAACTATACTTTATATTAATTTTATTAAAATGTAGCCTACAAGGAAGCTTACACAAGAACTGCAGCGTTGCTAGGGAAAAAAAAGTTTTAAATACAAGTAGATCATGAGAAATATTGTATAACGTTAAATTTTTTGTTAAATACATAATGTATTTTGGAAAGTTCAAACTATATTTATTTATCTAAAGTAAACGCTTTCTAATTATACTTCCTAACAGGCTTACTTTTAAATTATGGTATTCACTAAAGTATTTATAAAACGTATAAATGAATTTTGGTTTTTATACTGTTAATATTATTATTGCATTTGTAAATATGTATTTAAAATCTCTTTTTGTTAATAGATTCATGATTTGATATATAAAAAAAATGTTGACCTAGCCTACACATCCAAACACCAATATGATGTTTTCCAAAAAACAACCAATCCTCAACTAAGCCATGGAAGGTGACAAGCTTTTCAAGTTAAAAAAGAAATTTTTTGGGAAAAGCGAGAAAAGCATTGCTCTAATTTCTTCAAAAGCCACTGTTTCACCACCACCACGTCAACAAAGAGCCCCATCACTTCAAATCCCACAACAACAACAATACAATCAAACTCTGTACCTAAACAAACGTCTGTCAAGGTCGTTTGAAAGCATCATCGACCCTTCTCCTATTCCTCCTCCTCCTTCATCTCACCCTCAATCCTTTATCAATGCCTACCCAGACAATAGTCACACAGAGGTAACCTACAAAAGCCTGCCTGCTAGTAATGCACGTTCAAGTGAGATGGCGCATATGTCAAATCAGCCACACAGACACTTCTTCGCCAACAAGATGGTTTCCAACAGCACCCAGGTGACAGGCTCATGCATTTTTTTTTTGAAATTTTATTATTTTAGTTATGACATCATCATCATCATCATCATCATCATTTTTTTTCATAATATGATCATCATCAAGTGTACCTATGACATCATCATCATTATCACTTGTAGGCAAAACTGCTCTGTAATCCCTTAATTTATTCCCAACTATTAGACTCCTCCCACTTTAAAATGACCCAGTTTTATTTTGTAAGTTTAATTTATTTTAGTATTAATAAAAACTAAATATGTGAATTGTATTTATATATAAAAACAAAAGATAAATTAATTATGTATTTATTTATATATTTTATCTAAACAAGTATATTTTCAAAACCTGTCAAAGTCTTATTAAAATAATTATAACAGACAAAATGCAGTTATTATTATCTTAAAATGAATTTACACGAATTCTTTGTAAAAATTCAGTATTTAAAATGCGTTTAATAATTTTACCTTTAATTTTACTTTTTAACTAGGTTATTTCAGATGTCAAAAAAAAAGTAGGAGGAGTCTAATAGTTGTGAATAAATTAAGGGACTACAGAGCAGTTTTACCTCACTTGTATTTACAACATCATCATCATCATCACTTGTACTTATGACATCATCATCGTGTTCATCATCATCATCACTTATACTTATGACATCATCATCACTTGCAGATGATCAACATAGCTTCTGGAAGCTCTGCCTTCAGCAATCGCAAGTATATCTTCAATAGCCACAAAGGTGCCAACAACAACAACAACTACAACAACAACAACACCAACAACAACAACAACAACAATGAGCCAGAGGGCAGTCTTCAAAGTATTGATAAACAACAAAAGAGAAACAATAGACTTGATCTGGTGAGGATGATGATGTTTATGATGATGATGATGATGATGATGATGATGATGATGATGATGATGGTTATGATGACAATGATGATGATGATGATGATGATGATGATGATGATGATGATGATGATGGTTATGATGACAATGATGATGATGATGATGATGATGATTATACAGATGAGGAAGCTGGGATTGAGCAAGAAGAGGAAGGAGGTGGTCTTGGTGGCGTTCAAGCCCCAAGCCCTTCAGACCATCATCTCTCATCCTTCTCATCATCATCATCACCCTTCTTATCATCATCAGCACTCATACCAAAAATTAAACGTCAATAATAGTAATGATCATGATAATGATGCTGATGCTGATGATGATGATAATAGTCTCAACAAAAAGGATCTTTCGAGCGGTGTTCTCAAACAAAAAGCCACTGAAGCGTCTGCTAAACTATTGAGAGAGAGAGGGTGTAGAAGTGAGAGTAGTGAGGTCGAGGGTGAAGTTAGAGAGAGTGAAGGGAGAGAGAGGGAAGTTAGAGAGAGTGAAGGGAGAGAGAGGGGAATGAGTGAAAGTGTTAGTGGAAAGGTTTTTCTGGATAGGTCTGAGTCATTGAAGCGCTCGGGGGAGAGTGGAAAAGGTGTGCGTGAGGATGATAGTGTGCGTGAAAACCATGTACGTCACAATGATGTGCATGATAATGATGTACGTGATGATTATGCATGTGTTAGTACTGTACGTGATGATTATGCATCAGTTAGTACTGTACGTGATGATTATGCATGTGTTAGTACTGTACGTGATGATTATGCATGTGTTAGTACTGTACGTGATGAGTATGCATGTGTTAGTACTGTACGTGATGAGTATGCATGTGTTAGTACTGTACGTGATGATTATGCATCAGTTAGTACTGTACGTGATGATTATGCATCAGTTAGTATAGCTCGGGGCAATTGCAATACAACAAGGAGAGAAGATGATAACAGACTCATTAACACAAATCCAAGAGTTACGTCGACATTTGTATCACCACCATCATCATCATCATCACCGTCATCATTACCATCATCGTCAGCTACATTACCACTTGAAAAAAGGCCAAAAGTTAGACCCCATGCAATTTACCGAGTTCAACCGTCGGTTGGAGATCCTGATGATGATGCTGGTGGTGGTAAGAAAACTTGTCATGATAATGATGATGATAAAGTTGATGAAGATGATGGTAAAGAGGATGATGGTAATGATAATGAGGATGATGATAATGATACAATTCATGATGATAATGATAAAGAAGAGGATGATGGTGATGATGATGATGTAATCATACACCACAAAGTCATAAGGAGCAAATTTAGTAGCAGTACTCAGACTATTAACAATGCTAAAGATGGTGCTGATGATGATGACGTTAGTGGTGTTGATGATGATGGGAGGGGTGAGGAGGTGAGGAGGTTCAACTCATGTCCATCAGCTAGAAACCACCAGAGCTTGCCTGTCACAGTGGTATATGGCATACATAACTAATTAGTGTAATTAATTAATTAGTAATTATTATATTGAACATCATCATCACCACTGCTTTACTATCATCATCACCACTACTGCATCGTCATCATCATCATCATCACCACTGCATCGTCATCATCATCATCACCACTACTGCATCATCATCATCATCACCACCACTGCATCGTCATCATCACTAAACCACAGGGCACCACAGGACAACCCCCTCTGAACAAGCAACGAACCAGGCTTTTTGGCCCTCCCCTCACCCCTGCCTCCCTCCTCTCTTGGTCTTCGGTATGCCATCCATCTGTCATGTTCATTCATTCATTTATCTTCTTATCCATCTGTTCATTCATCCATCTGTTAATTCATTCATCCATTCATCCATCCATTCATCCATCCATTCATCCATCCATTCATCCATCCATTCATCCATCCATCCATTCATCCATCCATTCATCCATCCATTCATCCATCCATTCATCCATCCATTCATCCATCCATTCATCCATCCATTCATCCATCCATTCATCCATCCATTCATCCATTCATCCATCCATTCATCCATCCATTCATCCATCCATTCATCTATCCATTCATCCATCCATTCATCCATCCATTCATCCATCCATTCATCCATCCATTCATCCATCCATTCATCCATCCATTCATCCATCCATTCATCCATCCATTCATCCATCCATTCATCCATCCATTCATCCATTCATCCATCCATTCATCCATCCATTCATCCATCCATTCATCCATCCATTCATCCGTCCATTCATCCATCCATCCATTCATCCATCCATCCATTCATTCATCCATTCATCCATCTATTCATCCATCAATCCATTCATTTATCTTTTTATCCATTCATCTGTCTATCAATTCATTTTTCTGTCCATTCATTCATACATTCATCTGTCTATCCATCAATCAATACATCCATCCATTCATCCATCCTCAACAACCACACTCATCCAGGCGAAGTTGAAAAAGCCTCTGCTAGCAACCACAAGAACGGCAGCAACAACAAAAGACTTGTTGTTGAAGATTCAAGAATACATGGGAGACAGGAAAACCTGCAACAACAACCACAACAAGCCATTCATTCTCAACTCCATCTTTCCAATAAAAGTTCTCAACAAAAAAAACAACAACAGAAACAACAACAAAAATAACCACAACATTCATGACAATAAAAACATCAACAAAAACAATCATGACAATAAATACTTCAGCAACAACAACAACTTCAGCAACAACAACTTGATACAAGACAGGGATAAGTTGTTGTGGGGGTTGGTGGTGAGGGGGTGGATGGAGGACGCGTGCAGAGATGAGGTGTACATGCTCCTGTGCAAGCAGACCCACAACAACCCTAGCGTGTAAGTCAATCCCACCTCCCTTCTTTTCTCCCTCCTTTCTTCCTTCTTTCTTTTCTTTCTTCCTTCTTTCTTTTCTTTCTTCCTTCTTTCTTTTCTTTCTTCTTTCTTTCCTTCGCTTCCTTCCTTTCTTCCTTTATTCCTACCTATATTCCTTCCTTCTTTTTTTCATAAATATTTTTCTTGAAAAAGTCTATCAATTACTGTGTTATCAACAACACTAACACTCAACACCACAATGAAACAACAACCCAACAACAACAACAACCCAACAACAACCCAACATCAACCCAATAACACAACAACAACAACCCAACAACAACAACCCAACAACAACAACCCAACAACAACCCAACAACAACAACAACACAGTGACAGCACACAACTGGGCTGGGAGATGGTGTGCGTGTGTTTGTCCTTCTTCCCCCCCTCTCGATCTGCCTCCTTCTTGGCTCACCGCATCTTCCTCGCCTCGCACCTCCTCCAAGATTGCAACAACTCCAAGGTGTTGTGTTGTGTTGTCTCGTTGGTCTTGATGGTGTTAAGTTGTTATAATTCTGGGATGTGTTGTCGAGTGTTGTGATGGTTTGTTGTTGTGATGGGCTGGGTTGTTTGTTCTGTTGTGTTGTGGTTGAGATTTGTTGTGTTGTGTTTTTGTTGGTTTGTTGGGATGTGCTGTGTTGTTATTTGCAGATTTTGCTCCATTGTATTGTGTCATCATCTTTCTCATTATGACAACAACAACAACATTGGTTGGCAATAGTTGTCAAGGTGTTTGGAGGCGTTGCCAAGCAGACTGACGTCATCGGTGAGGGAGGGAGTGAGGAGGGGCCTGTTGCAGCCCTCCCCGCAGGAGGTGCTTGTCTCCAGAGTGAGTCATCAGCATCATCGTCTCCTTTATCATTTAATTCATTATCGTTCTATAATCGTTCTATTATCATCATTTCATTTATTCTCATTCTATTATCATCATTATCAATATCATTTCATTTATTATCATTTTCATTTTGTTTATCTTCATTTTCATTATCATTATAATCATCCGTCAGTTTTTATTTTGTCATCTTCTTCTGCTTTGAAACCACACAAAAACGACATTTCAACTAACACCAACAACAGATCAGCATCTACAGCACAGCCCTCTTCGGCAGTTCCCTGGACGAATTAATGACGTCAGAGAGGCGTCTGCTGCCTACGTCACGTGTGCCCTGGGTCATGACGTCATTGGTGCAAGCTGTCGTCAGCCTGGGAGGGCTCCAGTTGGAGGGCGTCTTTAGGTGGGTGGGTGCATGCGTACACTGTGTCCCAAAATAGACATTCCACACTGTATTTGTATGTAACTTCGGCAACTTAGAGTCAATCAAATATTTCTATATTTTCTATAGATTTCTATAGCGCTCTTTCTTCAAATTCAAGAATCATCGATTTTTAGTTTTTATTACGGTTTGACATAGAAATAGAAATAAAAAAACACATCCTCACAAACAAACATACACAATAATAAATAAAAACACAAACTTATACTCACACACACACACTCACACACATACACACACACATACACCCACACACACACACACACACACACACACACACACACACACACACACACACACCCAGAGTGTCAGGAAACATAGACGAGGTGACAAGACTGAAGACGGAGATGAGTGTCTTGTGGCACCAGGCTGTACGGGAGCAAGTGAGTGCCAACAATAACAAAAACAACAGTCTAAGAACAACAACAACCTCAACAATAAAAAAATCATTTCCAGCAACAACACAACCTCCAGCAACAACACCAACATTATTCCCAACAAAAACCCATAGTGCAACAACGCCACCAAACCACCGCAGAACGCCGAAAAACTCCGTTTCCCTGCCAACGTGACGTCAGACGCCGCAGTGGCTGCTTCCCTCTTGAAGTTGTGGCTGCGACAACTGCCACAGCCACTCATCCCAGCCCGGAGTTACCAACGACTACTCAGTTGTGATTGCACTGAGTTGAAGTCGCTGTTGCGTTCTTTGTTGCCACGTTATAATCTCCATGTGTTGGCCTCTCTTGTGGTGTTTCTCAAGGTTATTTGGGAGGGGGGTGGAGGCTGAAAACACACACCCACACACACGCACGCTCACACACACAACAATACACACACACAACAACACACACACATACACAACAACACACACAAACCCACAGCAACACACACACGCACACACACACACAACAATACACACACACACACACACACACACACACACAGGAGTTGTGCAGAGAAGAGGTAGTTGCAGTTACAAAGATGGATGCAAGCAACTTGGCGATGGTGATGGCTCCCAATCTACTGAGGTTTGTCTTGTGCTGTTGTTGTTGTCTTCATTGTTGTTGTTGTGGTTTCAAATATATTTTTTATTATACCATACATATATAATACAATACATTATACTTATTTAAAATACAATGCAATACAACAACAACAACCACATTTCAGGAACGAGCGCACAGACGCAGGAGGAATTCTCGAGGGCGCCAAAAAGGAGATGACGTTTGTTCGTCTCCTCATCAACCATTGGACCCCTTCTCAGCCCCTCACCCCCTCCCAGCCCCTCAGCCCTCCTCAACCCCTCACCCCTTCTCAACTCCTCACCCCTCCGCAACCCCTCACCCCTTCTCACCATCTCCCTCCACGACACCCCCTCTCCCCTTCTTCTCACCACCATCTCTCTTCCCATTCTCCTTTACTGACTCCTCCCACTTCACCTCGATCAATCTTCCATTCAGGCACATCAAGCACTTGACTCTCTTTTATTCTTCTCTTCTTCCATTCATCTTCTTCCATCTTTTCTTCTTCCATCTTTCCTTCTCCCATCTTTTCTTCTTTTTCTCATCATCTTTCATTCTTTCATCTTCTATTTTTTTCTTTTTCATCAATTTTTTCCCATCCTTCATCATCATCATCATCATCTTCATCATCATCCTTCCTTCTCCTTCCTCTTCTCCTTTCTCTTTCCCTCAGGGATATGCTGTGGGAGATGCCCCCACAAAAGATATTTTTCACAATCTCATCCTCAAGAATACTCCACTTTCACTACTCAATCCATCTGCTCACTTTAGCCTTTTACTCAACAAACCTGCATCACTTTGAATATTACGTCACTTCATTCACTCACTCATTTATTCATCACCACATTCACTCATCCATCATCACATTCACTCATCCATCATCACATTCACTCATCCATCACCACATTCACTCATCCATCACCACATTCACTCATTCATCATCACCACATTCACTCATCCATCACCACATTCACTCATCCATCACCACATTCACTCATCCATCCATCATCACATTCACTCATCCATCATCACCACATTCACTCATCCATCACCACATTCACTCATCCATCACCACATTCACTCATTCATCATCACCACATTCACTCATCCATCACCACATTCACTCATCCATCACCACATTCACTCATCCATCCATCACCACATTCACTCATCCATCACCACATTCACTCATCCATCACCACATTCACTCATCCATCACCACATTCACTCATTCATCATCACCACATTCACTCATCCATCACCACATTCACTCATCCATCACCACATTCACTCATCCATCATCACCACATTCACTCATCCATCCATCAGCACATTCACTCATCCATCACCACATTCACTCATCCATCCATCACCACATTCACTCATCCATCCATCAGCACATTCACTCATCCATCCATCACCACATTCACTCATCCATCATCATCACATTCACTCATCATCACCACATTCACTCATCCATCACCACATTCACTCATCCATCACCACATTCACTCATCCATCACCACATTCACTCATCCATCATCACCACATTCACTCATCCATCACCACATTCACTAATCCATCATCACCACATTCACTCATCCATCATCACCACATTCACTCATCCATCCATCACCACATTCACTCATCCATCATCACCACATTCACTCATCCATCATCACCACATTCACTCATCCATCCATCACCACATTCACTCATCCATCATCACCACATTCACTCATCCATCACCACATTCACTCATCCATCATCACCACATTCACTCATCCATCATCACCACATTCACTCATCCATCACCACATTCACTCATCCATCCATCACCACATTCACTCATCCATCCATCACCACATTCACTCATCCATCACCACATTCACTCATCCATCATCACCACATTCACTCATCCATCATCACCACATTCACTCATCCATCCATCACCACATTCACTCATCCATCCATCACCACATTCACTCATCCATCATCATAACATTCACTCATCCATCACCACATTCACTCATCCATCCATCACCACATTCACTCATCCATCCATCACCACATTCACTCATCCATCATCACCACATTCACTCATCCATCACCACATTCACTCATCCATCACCACATTCACTCATCCATCATCACCACATTCACTCATCCATCATCACCACATTCACTCATCCATCCATCACCACATTCACTCATCCATCATCACCACATTCACTCATCCATCACCACATTCACTCATCCATCACCACCACATTCACTCATCCATCACCACATTCACTCATCCATCATCACCACATTCACTCATCCATCATCACATTCACTCATCCATCACCACATTCACTCATCCATCACCACCACATTCACTCATCCATCATCACCACATTCACTCATCCATCACCACATTCACTCATTCATCACCACATTCACTCATCCATCACCACATTCACTCATCCATCACCACCACATTCACTCATCCATCATCACCACATTCACTCATCCATCATCACCACATTCACTCATCCATCATCACCACATTCACTCATCCATCATCACCACATTCACTCATCCATCACCACATTCACTCATCCATCATCACCACATTCACTCATCCATCACCACATTCACTCATCCATCACCACCACATTCACTCATCCATCACCACATTCACTCATCCATCATCACCACATTCACTCATCCATCACCACATTCACTCATCCATCCATCACCACATTCACTCATCCATCATCACCACATTCACTCATCCATCCATCACCACATTCACTCATCCATCACCACATTCACTCATCCATCCATCACCACATTCACTCATCCGTCATCACCACATTCACTCATCCATCCATCACCACATTCACTCATCCATCATCACCACATTCACTCATCCATCCATCACCACATTCACTCATCCATCACCACATTCACTCATCCATCACCACCACATTCACTCATCCATCCATCACGACATTCACTCATCCATCATCACCACATTCACTCATCCATCATCACCACATTCACTCATCCATCCATCACCACATTCACTCATCCATCATCACCACATTCACTCATCCATCCATCACCACATTCACTCATCCATCATCACCACATTCATTCATCCATCATCACCACATTCACTCATCCATCACCACATTCACTCATCCATCATCACCACATTCACTCATCCATCACCACATTCACTCATCCATCACCACATTCACTCATCCATCATCACCACATTCACTCATCCATCACCACATTCACTCATCCATCACCACATTCACTCATCCATCCATCACCACATTCACTCATCCATCACCACATTCACTCATCCATCATCACCACATTCACTCATCCATCCATCACCACATTCACTCATCCATTATCACCACATTCACTCATCCATCATCACCACATTCACTCATCCATCCATCACCACATTCACTCATCCATCATCACATTCACTCATCCATCCATCACCACATTCACTCATCCATCCATCACCACATTCACTCATCCATCACCACATTCACTCATCCATCATCACCACATTCACTCATCCATCACCACATTCACTCATCCATCATCACCACATTCACTCATCCATCCATCACCACATTCACTCATCCATCACCACATTCACTCATCCATCACCACATTCACTCATCCATCCATCACCACATTCACTAATCCATCATCACATTCACTCATCCATCACCACATTCACTCATCCATCACCACATTCACTCATCCATCACCACATTCACTCATCCATCACCACATTCAATCATCCATCACCACATTCACTCATCCATCCATCACCACATTCACTCATCCATCCATCACCACATTCACTCATCCATCATCATCACATTCACTCATCCATCACCACATTCACTCATCCATCACCACATTCACTCATCCATCCATTACCACATTCACTCATCCATCACCACATTCACTCATCCATCCATCACCACATTCACTCATCCATCACCACATTCACTCATCCATCACCACATTCACTCATTCATCACCACATTCACTCATCCATCCATCACCACATTCACTCATCCATCACCACATTCACTCATCCATCATCACCACATTCACTCATCCATCACCACATTCACTCATCCATCCATCACCACATTCACTCATCCATCACCACATTCACTCATCCATCATCACCACATTCACTCATCCATCATCACCACATTCACTCATCCATCACCACATTCACTCATCCATCCATCACCACATTCACTCATCCATCCATCACCACATTCACTCATCCATCACCACATTCACTCATCCATCATCACCACATTCACTCATCCATCATCACCACATTCACTCATCCATCCATCACCACATTCACTCATCCATCCATCACCACATTCACTCATCCATCATCATCACATTCACTCATCCATCACCACATTCACTCATCCATCCATCACCACATTCACTCATCCATCATCACCACATTCACTCATCCATCACCACATTCACTCATCCATCACCACATTCACTCATCCATCATCACCACATTCACTCATCCATCATCACCACATTCACTCATCCATCCATCACCACATTCACTCATCCATCATCACCACATTCACTCATCCATCACCACATTCACTCATCCATCACCACCACATTCACTCATCCATCACCACATTCACTCATCCATCATCACCACATTCACTCATCCATCATCACATTCACTCATCCATCACCACATTCACTCATCCATCACCACCACATTCACTCATCCATCATCACCACATTCACTCATCCATCACCACCACATTCACTCATCCATCATCACCACATTCACTCATCCATCACCACATTCACTCATTCATCACCACATTCACTCATCCATCACCACATTCACTCATCCATCACCACCACATTCACTCATCCATCATCACCACATTCACTCATCCATCATCACCACATTCACTCATCCATCATCACCACATTCACTCATCCATCATCACCACATTCACTCATCCATCACCACATTCACTCATCCATCATCACCACATTCACTCATCCATCACCACATTCACTCATCCATCACCACCACATTCACTCATCCATCACCACATTCACTCATCCATCATCACCACATTCACTCATCCATCACCACATTCACTCATCCATCCATCACCACATTCACTCATCCATCATCACCACATTCACTCATCCATCCATCACCACATTCACTCATCCATCACCACATTCACTCATCCATCCATCACCACATTCACTCATCCATCATCACCACATTCACTCATCCATCCATCACCACATTCACTCATCCATCACCACATTCACTCATCCATCACCACCACATTCACTCATCCATCCATCACGACATTCACTCATCCATCATCACCACATTCACTCATCCATCATCACCACATTCACTCATCCATCCATCACCACATTCACTCATCCATCATCACCACATTCACTCATCCATCCATCACCACATTCACTCATCCATCATCACCACATTCATTCATCCATCATCACCACATT
Organism: Piscicola geometra; assembly: GCA_943735955.1. Lineage (NCBI taxonomy): Eukaryota > Metazoa > Annelida > Clitellata > Hirudinida > Piscicolidae > Piscicola > Piscicola geometra. Next base: position 3,556,772 of record OX030967.1, on the reverse strand, counting down.
CACTCATCCATCACCACATTCACTCATCCATCATCACCACATTCACTCATCCATCACCACATTCACTCATCCATCACCACATTCACTCATCCATCATCACCACATTCACTCATCCATCACCACATTCACTCATCCATCCATCACCACATTCACTCATCCATCACCACATTCACTCATCCATCATCACCACATTCACTCATCCATCCATCACCACGTTCACTCATCCATTATCACCACATTCACTCATCCATCATCACCACATTCACTCATCCATCCATCACCACATTCACTCATCCATCATCACATTCACTCATCCATCCATCACCACATTCACTCATCCATCCATCACCACATTCACTCATCCATCACCACATTCACTCATCCATCATCACCACATTCACTCATCCATCACCACATTCACTCATCCATCATCACTACATTCACTCATCCATCCATCACCACATTCACTCATCCATCACCACATTCACTCATCCATCACCACATTCACTCATCCATCACCACATTCACTCATCCATCCATCACCACATTCACTAATCCATCATCACATTCACTCATCCATCACCACATTCACTCATCCATCACCACATTCACTCATCCATCACCACATTCACTCATCCATCACCACATTCAATCATCCATCACCACATTCACTCATCCATCCATCACCACATTCACTCATCCATCCATCACCACATTCACTCATCCATCATCATCACATTCACTCATCCATCACCACATTCACTCATCCATCACCACATTGACTCATCCATCACCACATTCACTCATCCATCCATTACCACATTCACTCATCCATCACCACATTCACTCATCCATCCATCACCACATTCACTCATCCATCACCACATTCACTCATCCATCACCACATTCACTCATTCATCACCACATTCACTCATCCATCCATCACCACATTCACTCATCCATCACCACATTCACTCATCCATCATCACCACATTCACTCATCCATCACCACATTCACTCATCCATCCATCACCACATTCACTCATCCATCATCACCACATTCACTCATCCATCACCACATTCACTCATCCATCACCACATTCACTCATCCATCATCACCACATTCACTCATCCATCACCACATTCACTCATCCATCACCACATTCACTCATCCATCCATCACCACATTCACTCATCCATCCATCACCACATTCACTCATCCATCCATCAGCACATTCACTCACTTTAATCTATTGTAAAACTAAACGCCTATCTCACATATCCTCCATTTTTGTTATCACTTTCTTATTTGTTTAAATAACTGCAAATAAATTGCCTCCGCCTTTTGCCTTGTATGCAACCAACAAAGTTGAAATCAACGTAGTTTTATGAAATAAAAATAAATATATAAAAAATAATAATATATATATAAAATAAGTAAATATATAAAAAATAAATAAATATATACAAAATAAAATTAAAATTAAACCTGAGTAGAGCTCTGAAACAACCAAGCCTAACTTTTATTGAACGGAAACAAATGAACAACTCACTACATTCCAAACAGACAACACACACACACACATTTCAGCATTGAAGTCTACATGGGTGACAAGCAATAATTCATACTACACCATTACACCCACTTCCCATCATACCTCCCACCCCCTCCCCAATCCTAACCCACTCTGGATTTATCCAACACTTTCTTAGAGGAAAGAGAAGAGAGAGATTGGGGTGGTTTGGAGAGAGAAAGAAGTTGCTGAGAGAGGGTTTTGGACACTCCAGGATGCCACACTTGAATGGTCAGGACAGCCCTCCATCCACCGGGTAGACTTGGAACCACTGCACCATCACCCTCTTGCTCTGTGCCTGGGTGGTGTTGTTGTGGTGTTGACAATCAACTCTAACCACTACTACAACACGACCACCACAGAGCCACTACCACAAAAACAACAACACACACACAAGCCAAAACAAAACAACCACCACAAACACTACTAAAACTACGCCAGCAACACCAGCACAGCGACCACAGCCACACAACCACAACAACCTGCACTGGCAACTGAGACGATAGTGTGGAAGGATGGATCGAAGATCATGAGTCCATCCGTCCAGTACTTCACCTCTTCTCGCACCAACAACCTATGTTAATGATGTTGTAGTTGGTTTGTTCTGTTGTTGTTGGTGTTGTTGTTGGTGTTGTTATTGCTAGTGTTGTTTAGTTTATTTTTGGTGTTGGTTCGAACGCCAACAACCCAGAATAATTTTTAAATTGAATAAAACCATAAACAAAAAAAAAGCTCAGAAAATTATAATTATAATAATTATTTTCAAAAAAGATCTCACTTATCCATGTGGTGCAGAGAGAGCGGGATAAAGGCAGTGATGACGGCGTTGGTGGGAGAGGAGTGAGTGGAAGTGGTAGTGGAGGGTGGCATCAGTATGAGAGAGGTCTGTGGTGGTGTTGATGAGGATGATGATGGTGGTTATGATGATGGTGGTTATGATGATGGTGGTTATGATGATGGTGGTTATGATCATGATGGTTATGATGATGGTTATGATGATGATGAACTTACTTGACACTGTTGGCAATCTGGAACGTCAGGTATGTCTTGCAAGAGTTTGCAAGTGGAAGGGAAGAGGTGGCATGTGCTTTCGTTCTTGCTGCCTGTGTGCGTGTTGTGGTGTGCGCGTGTTGTGGTGTGTGCGTGTTGTGGTGTGTGCGTGTTGTAGTGTGTGCGTGTTGTGGTGTGTGCGTGTTGGGTGCGTGTGGTTGTGGTGTTAGTTGTAGTGTGTGCGTGTTGGGTGTGTGCGTGTTGTGGTGTGTGCGTGTTGTGGTGTGTGCCAGTTGTTTTGTGCGTTTTTGTGTGTGGTGTGGTGATGTGCTGTAGTAAGAGTGGTGGGATTATGGGGTGAATAAGAAAGAAGCACCAACCGAACGAGAAGAAAGGCATGGTGTGCACGCTTCCTGAATGCACGTGAACTCTTTCGTCTGTGATCCCGCGTAATCGTCCCTCCCCCACCTTGCCATCCACCACTTTCTCCACTTCTCCCACCTCCTTCTCCACCTCTCCCACCACCTTCCTAAGTGACTTCACAAGAGAACCCAAACCCTTCCTCACCTCCACCCTCACCTCACTCAATTTCCACCACACCCTGTTCAACAGTTCGGGAACGTGTCTGGTGTGGTGTTGCCATCTCGACCACAGCACCCCCGTCTCCACCCCTTTGCTGTATACGTGCTTTGCCTGTTTGTTTGTTTGTGTGTGTGTTTGTGTGTGTTTGTTTGTGTGTTCTTGTGTGCATTCATCGATATTTATATCATCATCATCAGTAACAGAATTACTATAGTCATTATCATCATCATTATCATCATCATCATCATCATCATCATCATCATCATCATCATCATCACTACAATCATCCTCATCACCTCCAATTCACGACCAAGTCTCATCAGAGCATCTCCCAGCTCGACGTAAAGCAAGACTTTGTCATCGTCATCATCACCACCATCATCATCACCACCACCACCACCAAAATCATCATCATCATCATCATCAGCGGCGGCTGTCGCTTCTACCAAAGGCATCATTATTTGCACGGCCCCTTGGAAGTCCGCGTCGATATGCTTCAGAACCCTTCCCAACAGTGCCCTAGCCCCTCTGTGGCCCTGGTGTTGTTCCAGAAACTGTTGAGTTAGAGGGGGGAGGGGTGGAGAAGGGTAGGGAGGGTAGAGGGAGGGTAGAAGGGAGGTAGAAGGGGGTAGAAGGGGGGTAGAAGGGGGGGTAAAAGGGGGGTAGAAGGGGGGTAGGAGGGGGGTAGAAGAGGGGTAGAGGGGGGTAGAGGGGAGGTAGAAGGGGGGGTAGCGGGGGGCTAGAGGGGGAAGGGTAAAAGGCAAAAAAAAGGCTTGGTGTTTTAATTAATTGCCGTGTTCAAGTAGGGAGGGGAGGGAGTGGTAGTTTGGTTTAAATGGTTAAGTGGAGATGTTTCGAGGTGCTGGTGAATTTATTGGTGAGAGGGAGTTTATGTTGTGCCTATGATGGAGCATAGCTCTATGACTGTTGCGTCTGAACTGCACCTCACACTAAACACATCGCCACCCAACAATAAATATCACCACACAACAACACACACGTTCAAACTGCACCAAACGAACCCCTTCACCACAAGGCATCCCTTCACACCCTCACATCACCCACCCCTTCACAACACTCACACCCTCACATCAATATACAAAATCCCACAACAACACACACATCACCACACAACAACACCATACAACACACACAAAAACACACAACAACACACACACACATCACCACACAACAACACACACAACACCCACCATTAGTAGTGCCTTCTTTGCGAGGCTGTAGTGTTGTTGTTGGAACAGACGTTTGCACATGCGTATAAATGCTTTCTGGTCCGACGGGAACATTTCCAACAAGCTCAGAACCAGTTCTTCTGCTAGGTCTTCGTCGTCTGTGTGGCGAAGTGTGTTTTTATGTGCTTATGTGCGTTTTGTAGTGAAGTGTGTTTTTATGTGGTTTAGTGTGTTTTTCTGTAATTTAGTGTGTTTTTCTATGTGGTGATGTGTGTTGTTGTGTGGTTTAGTGTGTTATTCTGTGCTTATGTGTGTTGTTGTGTGGTGATGTGTGTTTTTTTGCGTTGATGCATGTTGCTGTGTAGTGATGTTTGTTTTGTGTGGTGATGTGGGTGTGTGTGTACTGTGGAAATTTAGTGTGGTGCTAGTGATGTAGTGTATTTATTATGGGGGGAGTGTTGGGTGTTTAGTTTATTTTTGGGATGGTGCTTTGTTTGTTATATGGTAGAAAGGGTGAAATGTGTTGTGATGATGGTTGTGGTGGTTGATGTGATGACGTTGAAGTGGTTGTGGTGGTTGATGTGATGACGTTGAAGTGGTTGTGGTGGTTGATGTGGTGAAGTTAGTGTGGTTGTGGTGGTTGATGTAGTGACGTTGCTGTGGTTGTGGTAGTTGATGTGATGACGTTGAAGTGGTTGTGGTGGTTGATGTGGTGAGGTTGGTGTGGTTGTGGGGGTTGATGTGGTGAGGTTGGTGTGGTTGTGGGGGTTGATGCGGTGAGGTTGGTGTGGTTGTAGTGGTTGATGCGGTGAGGTTAGTGTGGTTGTTAAAGGAATAGTTACTAGAACAGTTTTTATGATGTTTTAGTGGTATTCAAAATGATTTTTACGATTTTGATGGTTTTAAAGGGGAAAAATTGTGAAATTTTTACTGATTCAGCGTCATCTTCAGTGCTCTGGCATCTATTCGTGAATTTATTAAGATTTCCGAAAGGGGGTCAGCCAGTAGTTGCCTGGAACGGAAGAAAAAGATGAAAATCTCTTCGTAGATGAGTAGTTAGGGGATAAATGTGACAATAAACTTGGAATTCCTAGTTCAGATAGATTCTCAGATGTATTATTAAATGTCAGTTTTTAAAATCATGTTAAAGTAACTGAAATGTCTAAACCAACATAGAAACACTCGCACAATTCAGCGATTCAAAATACTTACAACATCATCCTTACCAAAAGATAATAATCTTAAACAATCATTTCCTTGATCATCACCAACACTACTGAACACTGACCACGAAACCATCATCCTCTCCTTCATCATCATCATCATCATCATCATCATCATCATCATCATCATCATCATCATCATCATCATCATCATCATCATCATCATCATCGTAATCATCATCATCGTAATCATCATCATCATCATCATCATCATCCTCATCATCGTCATCCTCTCCTTCATCATCATCATCATCATCATCATCATCATCATCATTAAAGGTTTTTATAATTTTATTCATGAATATATCGAATAGGTTTGCATCAATAGAGACGGATAATGGTTGTCTTGTTTGAATTATTGAATATTCCAATGAAGTGGTGGTGGTTGTGGGGGGGGGGGAGGGGTGGTATTAGAAACTTGAGATTGTTAGATTCAAAAGTCCAATTGAATGATTTAATTTTAAATTCGAATTATGAAAGTTAATCGTCAACATAATGTGGAGATATTTTCATATCTGTAGGAATTTACGTTGTTTGTACTTAACAGGTTTTGGAACTCACCTCTTAAATTGGTTCTATTCAAAAATAGTGAATTTATTGAGAATCATCGTCATCATCATCATTATCATCATCATCACCCTCATCATCATCATCATCATCGAAGGTTTTTTTCATTTAAAGAATATATAATCGAATAGGTTTGTTTCAATAGTGACGGAGAAGTCTTGTTTGAATTATTGAATATTGTAATGAAGTGGTGGTGGTTGTGGGGTGTTGGAAACTTGAGGGTGTTAGAATCAAGAGTCCATTTTAATTATTTTATTTCAAATTCGAATTTTAAAAGTTAATCGTCAACATAATGTGGAGATAATTTGCCAAAAGAATGTTTTGTAAATGCTTTGAAACTATTTTTGTTTGCTTTAAAGCTTGACTACAATAGCGAAGTTATCATCTCGGGAGACAATTTCTTTAAAAAATACCTAAAAAGTTTTTTTATATATATTTAATTAAAACTCGCATATGCAAATTTTATTCTAAAAATTGATTAATTCAAATGAAGCGTTAACGATTTAACGATGAAATAGCTACAAAACTAGTATAAAGGCATGAGCTTTTCGACTGAGAATCGTCAGCCTAAGACTCTTGCTCAGAAACCTTTCCAGTGTTACAATGAAGCTCTTGCTCACTCTCCTCCTCCTCGTGTGTCTGGTGCAGTTGCACGTGCAAGGTGAGTCGACCAAACATCGCTTTGCCGCCTCTTTTATGCTTGCCGTGCCAAGGCTTGATTGCTCATGAATAATTCATCTCAAATGTTTGAAACTCCACAAAGGGCTTCCCCTCCAAGAGGCTCTGTTGGAAAAGAGAGCTGTGAAACGAGAGCCTTTGCCTCCCACAACCCTAAAAGGACGAACGAAGCACAGCGTAATTGGCAGATTATTGGGGGGAAAATGATCTGCTCAATGCGGCGTGACGCCATAGTTTATTTAACAAAATTATAATTCAGACCTAATGTTCAAAATACCTTGATTAATAAAGCATCGAAAATTCAGTCGAATGTGTTTTAGTTTTTCGTTCAGATGAATTGCTTCATTAGAAAAACTTTTATAAAAGAAGGGTAAACTTAACATGAATTTATCCGTATTTATAAAGAAATTTCACACATAAAATGCATCTTATGCAAAAAAAATTGTTGGAGATCAATTTTTTATCTTATTTAGTAAGTTTGATAATATGCCCTACAAATAAGTTTCCTAAGTCATATAACTAGGGCATTGCACACATAACCACGAAGTAACAGATTATTTTCTTAATTCAAAGTCTTAATTTTTATAGCATGGGCAGCGATCCTGTAGGGGTCATGGGTTCTGGACTTTTTTTCCAAATTTTTTAAACAACTTTTGTTTTGATACGAGATTAGTCGTCTAACATGGCATAAAACAGAATATATATATAGTAATACACAGGGGCGGCGATCTGCGGAAAATCTTGGGGGGGTCCTCCCCAGGGTTGGAATCAAAGAACCGGTATCGACCAATACAGTACCAGCGATACTATTTAGTATTGTTTGCTGTAGTGCAAATTATTTTTGTATCAACTACTAATATTTGTATCACCAAACATTTAGAAAAAAAGTTTGATACTCAATAAAAATACTTTTCTATTGCCACTTTGAACGATTTGAAGAAAAAAAATAGCGATTTCAGTACCATTTATTATTTGTCATCTATATAAATTCAATTACAACTAGCCATCAACCCATCAAATAAATGTTATAACATCTTGTTTCCATTCGTTTCTGAGTCAAATAGTTTTAAAAATTACAAATAGATTTGAATTTGCCAAAGTTATAAACAAATATACATTGGGAAATTTTTTTGCCCCACAGTTTATATTTAGATAACATAAAATACCCTCTCTGCCTGTCCTCCTGCCCTATCTTCACAGCTCGTTTACTCCAATTTCCAAAAAGACTTCTTCGTATGTCTGACTGACTAGCAAATTCTTCTGCTAGCCTTTTTAATCCAGACTGTCAAGTATATCCTGATGTGCATGACAAACGGCCATTGAATTCAAGCGAGGCTGTGTCATAGGTGCACGCAACTAAGTCTTAAGATGCCGCAAAGCACTAAAAGATCTTTCTGCAGTACATGACGTTATTGGACACACAAGCATCCACCTGATCAATCTTTCAACCTAAGATAGCAGATTTCTGACTTCTGGGATCACAGCTTGCATTACTTTTGCGTTTGTGCTTAAATCACTTCTGGTCTTTAAACATAGTTAACTGTGAACAAAGACCAGTTTCATTTAACTCACGATACTGCTTGCAAATATCATGGTTCACTTCACCAGTTAGCAACATTGTCTCCAGCTGCAAGTATGAACGCAAACCAGGAGAACCTCGATTAGACCTTTCTGTGAGTTGCATGATTGCAATGTCTATGACAGCGTAATATGCTGCTCGATAATGTTCCTCTGGTGTTGTTGCTACATAAGCTGGGCCCTGCCCACAATACTTTTGTAGCGGCTTTCACACCCGAGGTACAGCAATCGGTTCGAGATCATATGCCAAAACCATACTGTTGACATCTCTGAAAATGGCCTTAAACTGTTCCTCTGATCTTAGGCGACGCAGTTCTTGCACAACTGAATCAGTCGCTGCAATCATTCCACTGACCTTGGCACTTACTAATTCCAGAAGTGGAAACACCAAAACAACTACCTTGAAGGCCAGTGCAGTAGTGCCCTGCTGAAAAAAGGCCTCAAGCCTTTTCAGCTGTTTCATCAGCAGTACCAATGGAAGCAAAGGATTCCAAGCTAACAAGTAACACTTCATAATGTTCAAGCACAGAAAACACTGTAGATACTCTGGTCAGCCATCTTGTAGGACAAAGAAGTTTTATACTATACTTTCCATTCAGTGGCTCATCAGGAAAGGCAATTATAAGAGACACTAAAGCATCACTAAACTGTTTGTTGACCTTCCCTGAACGATTGTAAAAAGCACCTAACTCTTGGATAAACTGAAGTGAATTGCTCACAAAACAGTGGAAAAACATTGCAAGCGGATGTTCACTGCTGATAATAGCCTGACAACCATTAGATTGGCCTTTCATGTTAGAAGCGCCGTCATAAGTCTGAGCTCTTAGTTTTTCTATAGGTAGCATAATTCTGATCAGAACATCTTTTACTACAGCAGATAATGTTTTTCCGAACGTGTCTAGTGGGCTGAATAAACCAATAAACTGTTCATTAACATTCAGAGCTTCAACAAAAAAACGAATGCCTATCGATTCCTGCTCTAACCCATTGCAGTCTTGTGTGCCGTCAACCACAACACCAAACTGGCTTGATTCGGATTTACAGTGCACATTGTGTTTCTAACGATAGAATGAGCTAAAAGCCTCAGCATTTCTTTTTTGGCAGTTATGCGATATGAAACTTGTAGTTTGATTTAACCACAACTTTAGTTAATGTTTGAAGCCTTTTAAAATTCATTAACTTTGGTTCATCTAAAAAATTGAAAGGGTCGTTATTAAGGTGGACCTCAGAATCCCTCTATGAATATCGCCCATGCAAAATAAGTAGCACAATATGAATGATTTTTTTATAAAAATGTAAATCTGTCTGCTTGCATAAAGTGAACCGATATTTTCTGAAAAGCATTCTGAATGTCTGCTTGCGAAAATTGAAAAATCAGAAATTTAATTTTTATAAATATAATTTATTAATTTAAATTTATAAATAAAAAAAGAAGAGTAGGTGGATGAGTATTTTATTAAGCAAAGAATAAGTTTGCTTTAGGCAGCTATCACTATAACTACGCCTACCCAAAATATATTACTGAATAAGAATTCTGTTTCATGCTATGGTTGACGATTATGCTTGTATTAAGATAGGAGTTGAAAAATTATTGTATTTGAAAAACTGAGGGTTGTCCATGTTAAGATGGACCCCAGGACCCCCCTAGCATCGCTGCCCATACATACTCACAATGTATACTGTATTAGCATTTTGTATCCCATGGTTGACGATTAGGCTCGTATCAAAATGAGTTGAGAATGTGTATTTTTAAAAGAGTGAGGGGGTTCTTGTAGAGGTGGATCCCAGGACCCGCTCAGAATTCCCGTCTACGCCATAGTGATAAAAAACTAGGTGAAGGAGTATTTAAGCAAGCAAAGAATATTTTTGCTTTAGACAGCTATCACTATAACTACACATACTCACAATGTATTACTGTATAAACATTTACTTTTATGCCATGGTTGACGATTATGCTCATATCCAAATAGAAATTTTTGAAAACAAAATGGGAAAAAGTGGGGGGGTTCCTATTAAGATGGACCCCCCCACTAAAAAACCAGGACTCCCCCAGGATCGCCGCCCATGGTAATACATTGTGAGTATGTAGAGTCATAGTGCTAGCTGTCTTAAACCAAACCTTTCTTTGCTTTCTAGAATATTCGTATAAAAAAAGAAGTTTAATCATGCTTTTTAAGGGTGCGAAGGGGAAGTTCGGACCTCAGAACCCCCCCAGGATCGTCCATGCTAGGTAAGACCCCCCCCCCCCCCAAGATTTGCAGCAGATCGCCGCTTTTGTTTTATATGAATCTATTTTCAAATAATAATAAAAATGTGAACAAAAATAAAATTTCGTGATAAAACTTGTAGAACTGACAGACAATGACTTATAGTAATACTATAACTTAAGACTATAAGTTTTAGTCACAAGTTATCAATTCAAGAGCCTAGCGAACGAAGAATAAATTGATTTCAAAAGTCGCATTCGATATAATCGTCCTTTTGACGTCGGCATTTCGCCACAATCCACTCGTGCTCGTCGTCGTCTGTGGTTTCCAATGCAGAAAATGTTTTATTATTATTATTATTGTTAAAATCGTGGAAATATTATATAATTATTAATATTATAAAAAATATTATTATTTATAAATTTGAACAAAATAATATTAAAAAACACCAATAACAAGATATTTAAAAACTTAATTCGAACATTTAAAAACATTTTTAATAAAGAACCAGCAATGGTCACCAGCATATCTGAGAAACTGTCCCTCATAGTCAATGACAGTTCTCTTCTCTGGCCTGTAGAAGCCATCTCCACAGTCGTAACAGCCCTCTGGAATTTCCCGAGTGGGCAGAAAGTTTGTGAGGCGGGTGTGACCTGTGTTGTGGCGGTTGTAGGCGGATGTGGGCGGATGGGTTTGAGTGGTGACTGTTGGTGTTGCATTGTAATTTTTATAGTTGCGTTTGTGTGGTGTCTGTTGTGCTGTTGAGACAGTATGTTTGTTTTGTATGGGTTTTATAGAAGGGTTTGTGTGACGGCTGCTTTTGTTGTTGTGGCAATGCGTGGCGTTGTGATGTTGCAGTGTTGTTGAGGTTTCATGCGTAATTAATTCAGCTTTTTGGATCAATCTTGTTCATTAGAAACTTAAATACAATTCTCAAACCATAAAAGCAACTTTTAATTTATGTGAGGGCAACCTGATGCTTTGAGACCTTCCTTAATTTCTGTGTTGAACCTCCTATCGTAGCCATCGCAGTACTCCCAGTCGGTTTCCTTGAACTCTAGGTCGTCAGGAAATATGTACTTACCCTGGAAGTTAATCACTCGTTTTTATATTTCTATTTAATTGTATAAATCAATTACTCGATAGTTATTTAAACGGTTTAAAAATATGCTTACAAAATTTTTATCCCATTTTTAATGGTTAGATTTTATGGATAATCTCGCTTCATGCAAGAACCTTCATTCACGAACCTCAACAACTATCCCCTTCTCCCATTTTCCGACATATTTCCCTCCATTTTTGAAGTACAGCGTCCCGTTTCCATGGAACATTCCATCACAGAAACTCCCCTTGAAAACCGTCCCCGTCGACAATCTATATTCTCCATTTCCCTCTATCCTTTCGGGGTTTGATTTTTTATGAGCTTATCTTATAAGCGGGGTTAAAAAAATTATTTATAACGATTTATTTAGAAAGATTCCATCGGTTGTCCAATAACTGTCTTTATTTATAGCTCGTCTCATTTAAAATATCTTTTTATAAATTTTGGAAAAAATTTAATATGTTTAAATTATAATTTAGATTTTAAAGTTTAGTGAAGCAAGCAATGAAGAGTTCAATGCCTTAGGGGAACTTTAATTGCCCCAAGTTGACTGACTAACTGACTGACTGACTGACTGATGAAAGAAATGTCGTTATAATTGTTATTCAGATTGGCAGTCTCATGATTGCCTTTGAGTCTAATGATATTGATATGAAACCGATTCAACTGAATCGAGGTAGGTCGAATGGAATAGCATAGGAGGGACACCTACAAAAGCACTAGAACAATACTAAACCCGCTCATTCGAATGGCAATTCACTGGTGATTTTGTATTCGTTTGGCTATCATTTACCTGCTTTTTCAACTTTGTATGAACAGTTCTGAAATTGAAATACGTCGTTCGTTGATTGGTCTGCAAAGCATAAAATCATTGATCGAGCCTGAGTAGACTACGCAGATAACTTGTGATGTTTGAGCCATTGATTCTCAAAGCATGCCTGCTTTCGCTACCTTTACCAATGCACTGCTTTCATGCGTCTGTGAAACCTCATGAGAATATGGGACTTTGAAACTAAAACACGTTTGAGGTGGTTTGGACACGTGAAAAAGAGAAAGATAAATCATATTGGGAGAAGAATGCTGAAGATGGAAACACAGGCAAAGAGTAAATGGGGAGGACCAAGGAGGAAGTACATGGATGCATTTAGAGATGTGAAGTTGGAGCAGAAGCAGATAATATAAGATTATGGATAAAATAATTCACTGTAGTTTCTTTAATGGGAACAGCTGAAAATAAAACTACAATGTAAAACATTACCTACATAAATGTAGTGATCATAGACCTATACAATTTTTATTTGGTTAGCAGCTGCCATCTTGGCAGCCGCTTTAACCGTAATGATTTTGTTAAATAGTTTGTCTTCTTATCTAATAATTTAGTTTTTTTTATTTCAAATAATTATAGTAATCATAATTTATATCTTTTCTTGTTTTCTGGTTTTAAATTTATCTTGCTCTCGGAATTAAAATCTTCAACCAATAACTGTCTAACGGACTACAATAAAAACTTATTTTAAAAGGAAGAAGTGCCAATGCCTCAAATTGAGCACTAATGCACAGTTTGCAAGCACCCAGTGGCTACCTACTTCATAAGGCAGATGAGCTCTGCAGATGAAGGACAGACTGTTAGAACGAACCTTCAATACATGACTGTGTTTATGAAGAAGTGCCAGGGCCTCAATTTGAACACCAGTGCACAGCTTGCAAGCACCCACTGACTACTTACTTCACAAGGCAAATGAGCTCTGCAGATGAAGGACAGACTGTCAGAACGAATCTTCTACACATGACTGTTTATGTCTATTATCTATTGAAAACTGACGTATTAGACAATTATTACCTTACTTAGATGACCCTTCTTTAAAGATGTCCATATATTTAAAACTCATCACCTCCTTATTCAACTACTTCTATATCATTATTTACTTTTCGTACGGATCTGAAGACATATCTGTTTAACAAATTCATTTACCAGCGCTCTTGAATTTGAGGAAAGAGCGCTATAGAAATTGATTTGATTGATTGATTGACAATTTTTCTCAAAAATTAAGTTATATGAAACCATTCATTTCAATTTTTTACTACTCTCACATTTAGAGTCTAATTTATGCTAACTAATAAGTTCACAAATAATTATAATCTAATTTTAGATAGAGCCTTGAATTGAATATTAACATTATACAGCAAAACCTTCCATATCTCATCTCTCCTTTATATGAACTTCCAGTTAAATCCATTTCATTAGTTTTATGGATAATTCAAGAATATTTGCTAACTTATTTATTAATATGTAGGTAGCCAAGCAACCATTTCCAAAACGTACTGCAGAATTTATACAAATAAAACAAATTCCAGTACATTTTTTATTTAGAGTTTTTAAAATAATGAAGTTTTTTAGAAAAATACAGTTTTATGATAATAGACTTATTCTACAGTTAAATAAATTATAGAAGATTGTATCCAAATGTTTTAAAAAACGCTGTTCCATCAAATCTTAGATTAAATCCAGGGTGGAGCTTATCCTTTGAATGAATTATTGATTGATAATCCTGAAGGAAACAAACGTAAAATTCAGACGCATAAGTGATTCATCCCAAACAATGGTCTGATGCATGCAACGATGGCATTGAGAAGTAAAATCAATTTGTTTTTTATACTTTTATTCAAAACCAAGGTCATGAGCTTACAGAAATGGCAATTTAATAAATTTAGATTGAGAGTATAAATAAATTAAGAGTGAATTACTAAATGAGAAACTTGCATAAATGAACAAAAAATCTAGAAAATGCAAGCTGTTAGAGCTGCCTAGATCGATGTATAACGTGCATTGGTGCGCTTCCATCATTGATTTTATTTTTGCAAAGAGAATTCCAAAAAATACAAATAAAATCAAACATACAGAAGAGTTTTGAGCTTGAAATATTCAAATATACTTTTTTATGTTCTAACAATAATAAATAACTAAAGCATGAGAAGAGAATAGTTAACATAATGATACAACCGCTTTTGAAATACTCGTTTTTGATTGGCTGTCCTGCTGTGACGTTTCAGGCCAGCTCACAGCTAATTATAATATAAATTATATTTAATTTGTTTTTATAAAATAATATATATAATACAGATGATAAAAACTAGGAGAGAGTGCTTACAAACAGGCTGTGAATAGAATTGGTTATAAAGCTTTAGCAAATATCTTTGTTGTATATATTAGGCGAGTGGTACGAACACGTTATAGTTCTAGTAGTCCGACTGAAACATTTTCTGTAAATAAAGCCCTCCAATTTGCAGCTTTTGTAACTCGCAAAAAAGAAGAAAATTTGTAATTTTCAATTTGAAATGTCGATTGAGAAATGGTGCGAGAAACTAGGTACTTGTTTGTAGGCAATTTACCCGACACGATCAGCGAAGAAAGGATTTTGGAACATTTCAACAGGCTAGATGACATACTTGAATTTATAAATTTCATGATTTAATTAAAAAAATTTATATAATCAACAATTTATTAAAAATTAAATAGTTAAAAAGTAAATTATAAGTATAATTTACTCTAATAAGTGGATATATCCTAAGAATACCAGAAAATATTGTTTCATTCTATGGATACCATTCATTTTGGATACATACAATTTCGGATAATTTTGGATACACTCTTCTTTGGATACACATCTTGGATAAATTCTTTCAGAGTTTGGATACCATGCATCAAGGATATAACTTGAATTTACTCTAATATTGGGATACTGCCAAATATTTAATTTTTTATAAACTTCTATGAAATTTCGCAGACGTTTTTGCTTATGGGACAGGCCCTAGGGACCATAGCCACCATTTTAAAACAATTCCCTAATCATTAAACTTTAATGGCATTCAGTGACCTTTGATATACCAATTCTGCAAATTCATGTGTCAATTAAGTAAGCCTAATATCCTTTAACTCTCAGGAATCATTATTTTCCAGCAACTTATGTAGGTCAGAGAGTAATTTGACACACAAACATGCACTATCATATGCATTGAACACACAAACACATGTGAATTTTCTCATGAAACTCTAATCAGCTCAGAATCCAAGGTTTTTATAATAACTTCTTTTATTTATACATATTTTTTTTAATTCTTCATTTTTTTATTAAAACAGTTTTAAGCCAGACAGGTTTTCTCATCTTTTGAGCACTCTTTTTTAAGAGAACGGAGTCATCATGGAAATCTGTTCTGCTGGGACTTGGAAAGCTGACACTCTATTTAAAATTACAGATAATGTTAATCATTTTAAACCAAAACACTTGATAAAAATTATTTATTCCCTCTAATGCATCTAAAATTGTAAATATTTTAAATATATTTATATATAAACCTTGAAGCTATTTCAATTTGTACCTTAGTCCATACACACACTATCTAGAATGGCTTTGCTTTCATTATCAATATAGACTAGACTTAAATTTACTGTATAGGTTATTAATGGTAAAGTCTAAAATGATGAATGTTATCATGATGATTAAGTGGCCATATTGTTGAAATGATAGGATGTTATATAAGTCTCTTGATTTTAAATTATTTTAAATTCATAATTTTTTTAAAGTATGAAGGTATACTTGCAGCAATATATCCTTTATTCTTTGAAAGTTTTAAACACAATTTCAATTTAATAATTTTTCTATAATAGAAAATATATATTTTTTATGAATATTTACTTCTTGCATTTTCTATAATTTTTGGCAGCAATTCCATATTTTTAAAAACTGTCCATGAGTCCATCTCTTTTCTGGCAGCCCCACAAGAGGTGAAGTTTTGATTTTCCTTAAGGCAATCCTTACAAAAGTTACTACAAAACCGTAGCAGTTTCTTGAGAAAATTGCTCACTGCAAGACCTTCCCTCCGATGGTTTAATAATGAGTTACTTCCCTGCAAACAGTCATTTTCTTTTCGCTGTATTTCAGGCATTTTACTTTTGAGATTTGACTCACGCATCAGTGAGTTGTTTGGATAAGTCTTTCTTGTGTTTTTTGTTTGATCAGCCTGTAAGACACTGTTTCTAGCCGATCCCATAAGGTGCAAGGCAAGAGTCTGTAACAGATGATACTGCCTTTGAGGATATTACCAACCCAGGAATGTATTCAATATTCATCACCAGTAGCTAAATAATTTTAAATATTTTTTTTCTTTTTTAGTTATTGAAAAACCACTTTCCAAGAATTTATTTGTGCATCTTTAAAAAATTAATGGATTAGCAAGTTCGGATTGCATCTAGAAGATCTTATCAAGTTATGTTTCCAATTTCTCCATTTAAAACTCTTGTGCCTTTGTTTTTCCATGATTTCATCCATTTTTTTGCTCTTTCTGACAGCATCTTCATCATAGGTCTCTCTAAAGTTTTTGGGGGTCTGGTTCTATAATTATTATTTAGAATAATGTATTTTTCCATTTTTTAAACATTTTCATTCTCTTCAAACACACACACACGCACACATACACACAACCACACTCAAACCATTGAAAACCTACAGGTAATAATGAGCGATTATGAAACTGTAATTATTTAAGGGTTATATCAAGAAATAAGAAACAATATATCATATATGCACAGCAGTATATACTTATAATGAAATATTTATTTTTAAATAAATCTTATTTTAACCCTGGAGAGGATAAAAAGCAGACAAATGGGATGGAAAATTGTTGTAAATAGTTTCACTAGCAAAAATACTTTCAAAACCTCTTTCTAGTACTTCCCAGTACTCAACCTTGATGATGATGATGATTGTCATGATTATGATGATGATTATGACAATAATAATGTTAAATCCCACCATGAATTCTTTACCATTATTGTGACAGCAGGACACATACGACATAAATTTCTTAATTAAATTGTTAGCTATATAAATAAATATTTTCCTCTTTTACTACGAAAAGTAATCATCAATTTAAATGTTTGATTAAAAATTATAATAAAGATTTAGAATTTAGTTCACCAAATTGACTCAGTGCTTTTTGTTAATATCATCATCACTGCCCTTATCTCATATTACCTGAAATATTTCACTGTTTTAAAGTATTTTAAAGTTATAAGTCAATCAATCAATCAAATCAATTTCTATAGCGCTCTTTCCTCAAATTGGTGGTTAAACCCCTCTTTTTTTCTAAATACAACATTTTATTGTATTTTACATGTTTTACAACAATGTGTTCATGTATATAATTATACCAAAAGTATAAAATAAATATAATTTAATGTGGCGTAAATCCAAGCTTGTTTCAAGATCTTTCTATCGCACACTATATTATTTAAAAGTCTATATGCAAATGATAGATAGAGAAGTATACATCCATGGATGATATATGTTTGTACTTTTGTATGTATGCATGTGTACAACTTAATCAATGCGTGTATGTGTGTGTATGTGAATGTGCGTGTATATTTACTCTCAAAGTCATGAGGTTTAAGTGTTATTCCTGAGGCTGTTTCGAAATTATTAATAGCTAGAGGCAGTGCTGGTAGTAGTAGTTGTAGTAGTGGTAATGGTAATGGTAGTAGTAGTAGTAGTAGTAGTAGTAGTAGTAGTAGTAGTAGTAGTAGTAGTAGTAGTAGTAGTAGTAGTAGTAGTAGTAGTAGTAGTAGTAGTAGTAGTAGTAGTAGCAGTAGTAGTAGTAGTAGTAGTAGTAGAAGTAGTAGTTGTAGTATTATACTACCACTAAAATAGATATCGTATACAAACGAACAATTAAGCAGCCTAGAAAGATAATGACTAATTCACACACACACCAACTACAAATGCACATGTACGTATATACAAATTGCGCACTTATGCAACACACACACACACACACACACACACACACACACACACACACACACACATGCAGTGCATGTACCAGTGGTGCAGCTTGCAAGAAAATCAATCTTTTTAATGCAACCCTTTCTAGGTCATACATTCAATGGCAATTATTTAGGTCAATTCCAGAAAATAAACTAAAAGTTAATTTAAATGTACCGAAAGAGGTTTCTAATTTCTCATAGAGTTAAAATGAGTCATAAATAGTTTACATATTTTTATAAAAGATGTATATTAGTGCACCAATGCAGCACTCATGCAGACGTGCTACAAAAGTGTACAACTAAAATATTGAATTAAATGTTAATTAAATAAATTCTGGGAAAAAAATAATTCAATAAACTACAAGAACTAGATCTGTACACCAAAATTGTAAATTCAAGTCTTTGCAAGGCAGGCTGCTTGGAGAAGTATTGATCCATGGTCTGTGTGGTTGGAGGAAGGAGGAGGTAGAGAATAGGAATGGAGAATATTAAAGTTATATGGGTGTAAATGGAAGTTATGAGCTAGTTTGTGGAAAAATTATTCTGCAATTATGTGTATTTTACTTGCTGTGTGCTGCTCTGTTCTATGCCAGTACAAAGAAAATGTAATATATTGTATGTATATCTCTAAAAAGATTGGCTTTCTTGAAATATGCCCATAAACATCATTTGATATGTATCACTAAAGTCGTAAATGAAAGCAATAAATACTATTGAGAGTAAAAAAGAATTTTTTTTAAAGTTCACAATATACAAACTTTCGTTATGCATACCGCCATCTTGTCAATTCTTCCAAACACAACTTCCAAGCCAACCATCTCACCCATCATCTAGTTCTCACCAACCCACCAATCAAACCAAACCAAACCCGACCAATCCCAACCAACCCAACCAAACCCAACTAACCCAACCAAACCCAACCAACCCAACCAACCAAACCCAACCAACCCAACCAAACCAACCAACCAACCCAACCAAACCCAACCAACCCAACTAGCCCAACTAACCCAACCCAACCCAACCAAACCAACCAAACCCAACCAAACCCAACCAACCCAACTAGCCCAACTAACCCAACCCAACCCAACCAAACCAACCAAACCCAACGAAACCCAACCAACCAATCGCAACCAACGCACGCGCAGGTACGGCAGGGTACAGGGCATTCGAAGGGTCGACACGGTGGGCGCCATCATTGCCTTCATGGACATCACGGCAGCCTCCAAGGCGCATCAGGACAACATCTGTCTAGAGGGCAACAACCTGCTCACAGCATTCAACGACTCCTCCACCAACCTCTCATTCCCCCTCTCTTCACTCGTCTCTCCTCCTTCTTGCACTACTAGTTCGTTTGTGTGTGTTATTTGTTGATGTGTGTTATTTGTGGATGTGTGTTATTTGTTGATGTGTGTTCTTTGTTTATGTGTGTTCTTTGTTTATGTGTGTTATTTGTTTATGTGTGTTATTTGTTGATGTGTGTTATTTGTTGATGTGTGTTATTTGTGGATGTGTGTTATTGATGTGTGTTATTGATGTGTGTTATTGATGTGTGTTTTTTGTTCATGTGTGTTATTTGTTGATGTGTGTTATTTGTTGATGTGTGTTATTTTGTGTGTGCTATTTGTTGATACATTATTTTCAGAAGTGGTAATGGTCTTTTAGTTTTGTTGTTGTTGCTTCTGGTGGGGATGATGATCAATTAAAGGTTATAAGGATAAACCAAGCTGAAGAGTGATTATGTTTAATTGTCTCCAATTAAGTATTCATCAACTGGTTCTATGAGCAATTATGGGTTGTAATTATCATAAATTATGCATACCTAATTATCACTTCACAGAACAACAAGATGGCAGCATAGATGACAACGGAATGATTGAAGATAAAAACGATGACAACAGCAGCAATCATAGCAATAATAATAATAATAACAGTAGTAGTAGTAATACAAGAAAATATAACTTCAACAAATCAAGGCATAATGATGAAGAGTTAGTTTTTTTATTTTTAATAATTTTTAATTCATTTAATAGTAAATCACCTTTTTAAGCAAAGATCATTTTGCTCTATTTAATATTTTTCGTCTGTGTTTTTTTCTGTGATTTTTCTGTCTGTGTCTTTTTTTGTGCATTTTATCAATAATTTTTATGGAATTTCAATTCTT
Source organism: Piscicola geometra (assembly GCA_943735955.1). Classification (NCBI taxonomy): domain Eukaryota; kingdom Metazoa; phylum Annelida; class Clitellata; order Hirudinida; family Piscicolidae; genus Piscicola; species Piscicola geometra. The sequence continues at coordinate 3,536,100 of OX030967.1, read as the reverse complement.
CTCATTCAAATGAAGAATCAGCTTTTAGACTTGTGGGTCTTTGTTGAATGATTGTCATAGAAAAGTTTCTCATAGAAGAAGAGAATAAAACAAGAATGGATTGCGGCGAATTTTTAAGAATATTCAAATAAATCTATTAAAAAAAATATTTTTAATATTTTTATTCAACTCTCATTATCACGTAAACCCTCATCATCATCATCATCCTCCTCCTCTTCATCATCATCATCATCATCATCACTCTCATCTTCCACCCACAGTAACTCCTTCAACAAAGCTTCTGGAGAGAGCAGGTTTGTTCATTCGTTCAATTCATCCATCGCTGTTCATTCAAATCTCTTTTCATCTTAACCCCTTCAGTTATTCAAAAAGTTTCACTCACTCCCACCCCCACTCACCAACCACCACTACTCAAACCACCCACAACCACCAACAACAACCACTCCCAACGATTCCCAACAACCACTCCCAACCATCACCATCCACACTCAACCACACTCAACCCCATCACCAACCACACTCAACCCCATCACCAACCACTCCTAAGCCCCCGCCAACCACCACAACCACCACAGCAGCAACGACGACGTCAAGAGGCCACTGGGACTGCTGCTGAAGGGCTTCCCTCTCCGCTCAACTGACTCCAGTCTGCGCGACGGCCTCTTCCACGACTTCAAGAAGTACGGAAAGGTGCTGTCGGTCGTCATCCTGGGCACTGGGCCGGAACGACATGCTATCGTCAGCTTCAAGAAGTGAGCGGTGGTGGTTGCTTGTGGTGCCTTGTGGTGGTTGCTTGTGGTGCTTATGTGGTACTTTTTTGGTGGCTTGTGGTACCTTTTTGGTGGCTTGTGGTACCTTTGTGGTGGCTTGTGGTACCTTTGTGGTGGCTTGTGGTACTTTTGTGGTGGCTTGTGGTACCTTTTTGGTGGCTTGTGGTACCTTTTTGGTGCCTTGTGGTACCTTTTTGGTGGCTTGTGGTACCTTTGTGGTGGCTTGTGGCGCTATTATATTTTGTCTTCCCCGCCAGGTCGGAGGACGCGCAGAAGGCACTCGACGACTCTCAGAAGGACAAGAGGTTCTTTGGCACCAAACTCCAAGTCTCCGCCCACCAAGGTTTGTGTGTGTGTGTGTGTGTGTGTGTGTGTGTGTGTGTGTGTGTGTGTGTGTGTGTGTGTGCTTGTATGCTTGTTTGTGTGTATGCCTATGTATTTGTGTTACTTGTGTGTGCCGTTTTGTATTACATTGTGTGTCAATGGCGGATAAGCACATGAAAAATACACACCCAAACAAACACGCACAAACCTCCTCCACACTTTCACACACATACACACACACACACACATACACACACACACATACACACTCACACACATACACACATAAAAGAAAACCCTTCCCCCACACACACAAACACACACACACATTAAAAGCCACACAAACATTAAAAGCCACACACACATTAAAAGCCACACACACATTAAAAGCCACACACACAAACACACACACACACACACACACACACATTAAAAGCCACACACACAAACACACACACACATTAAAAGCCACACATACAAACACACACACACATTAAAAGCCACACACACACACAAACACACACAAACACAGAGTTCAAGCCAGAGCTGCGGCAGGTGGACGAACAGGACGAGTACCACCACAAGGCGACCAGGACCCTCTTCGTGGGCAACCTCGACAAGTCGACCACCAAGGAGTCCCTCAAGGAGCTTCTCTCCAAATATGGAAATATCCTGGTGGGTGGGTGGGTGGATGGGTGGATGGATGGGTGGGTGGGTGGGTGGATGGGTGGGTAGGTGGATGGATGGGTGGATGGGTGGGTTTGGTTTGGGTTGGGAAGAGGGGAGGTGGGAGTGGTGGTGGGAAGGAGGGTAGAGAAAATGCGGTGGGTGGGGGGTTAGTTTGTGAAATGGGGGGGGGGGGGAGGTGGGAATAGGAAGGAGTAGACATGTGAAGGTTAATTATCGTTTTTTTTATTCAGCGTATAAGAATTGATTCTAATGATTTTTGTTCGGCTTGGAAGAATTGATTTTAGTGTTTTGTCTGTGTCTTGTTCGCTATTGACCGCCACCGCCATTATTAAACAACCCCAACATTGATTTTTCCACCCCTACCTCGACCATTCTCGACCAATTAACTACCACCCATCTTCAACCCATCACAACCTTTTCTCTCCATCATCATAAATCACCTTTTTCCAACCAACTAACCAATGATGATGGCGATGATGATTATTGATTTAGCGCCAACCAATCACGACAGGACATCGACATAAAGAACCAAGGTCAAACCACGTGTTACGCCTTCATTCAGTTCGACAACATCCGGTCTGTGGTGGCTGCCCTGAAGGAGTTGGACGATGAGCCCATCAATAACATCAAGGTCAAGGTGAGTCTCGGTGGAAGGATTCGCGAATGTAAAATATACACACGTACACACACACACACACGTACACGTACACACACACACACACACACACACACGTACACACACACACACACACACGTACACATACACACACACGTACACACACACACACACGTACACACACACACAAACACACACGTACACATACATACACACACACGCACATACACACACACACACGTACACACGTACAGGTGGGCTTCGGCAAGAGCATGCCGACACCTTGCATCTGGATGGAGGGCATTGACCACTCCACCTCGGAAAAGCATCTCTCAAGTACATCCGATGTATTTTTGGAAAAAATAATTTTATCAGTTTACTAAATATGTGATTTCAACCCCACTAGAGTACTTTCAACCATACCAAACATCCACATAAACACTCCCAAACGGCCCCAAGCCCACATCAACACACCCACACACCCTCCAAAACCACCCACATCAACACATCCACTTTCCACCCCCTAAACCACCCTCTTACCTCAACCAATCACCACGCCCCAATCACTCCACCCCAAACCATCATCCCCTCCCTCCACCCACCCACCCACCCACCCAATCACAGGCCACCATCTGAGCCTCTTCGGGCACGTGACAGTGCTATATATAGACCGCAGGACTGAGCGGGCGCTGGCGTTTTTCGAGCACGTGGACCAGGCAGTCCTTGCGATCAATGATTTGAGGGGCAGGATCATCAATGGCAGGAGGCTGCAGGTGGGTGGGTGGGTGGTTGGGTGGGTGGAGGGTGCAGGTGGGTGGGTGGGTGGTTGGAGGGTGTGGTTGGAGGGTGTGGTTGGTTGGAGGGTGTGGTTGGAGGGTGTGGTTGGAGGGTGTGGTTGGGTGGGTGGGTGGTTGGAGGGTGTGGGCCGAGGGGTGGGTTGCTTTGAGAGGGGCGTAAATTGCGTTATGTTGCAGAAGAGGGGTTTGAGCAGGAGGGGTGGGTTGTTTGACGATTTTTTTTGGCTAAAATGGTTAGTTTCACACGATCATCTTTCCAACTCCACCTACTTCTTACCCACCCTCATCCACTCCACACGTCCACTCACAAACCCCCTTCCCCTCCCCCCCCCACCCACACACACAGATCGACTTTGCAAGCAGGGACTGCCAGAGTGCCTTCCTGGATGCGATGGAACAGACGGGACAACTGGGCGCCTCCGACAGACCAGAGGGTCGGGCTGCCATACCTCCCTACAACGCCCTGGAATTCCCGATGCAGTGGTGCGTGCTTGAGGGGGGGGGTCGAAATAAGAGTTTGGGGGGGGGCGAAATAAGGGTGGGGGAGGGGGGTTTAAGGTTGTTTTTTTTGGTTCGTATGCCACTCTAACCTTTTAGAAATTTTCAAGAAGTAATATTTAATATTATTATTTTATTTTGTGTGTGGTTAGTTGGAATTCACCATGTTTTTACAATCAGTTATTCATTTGATCATTTGTCCATCCATTTTCATCCATCCCTATCAACCTACTCTACATTCAACCACCCTAGCCTCCTATTCAATAACCACCCATCCACCATACAACAACCCTCCCTATCACCACACAATAACCACCTTTTATCACCACACAGCAACCACCTTCTATCACCACACAATAACCACCTTTTATCACCACACAGCAACCACCTTCTATCACCACACAACAACCATCCCTTCTCTATTCAACAACCATCCCTATAACCACACATCAACCATCCCTTTTCTCACACAACAACCACCTCCTATCACCACACAACACCCACCCAGGCCCGTCTTCGAGGGCCAAACGAGGGGTGGTGGGGGTCGTTACTACCACTACGACGGCTCCATGACGTCATCATCATCAACGCCTACTTCCGGCAGGGGCTTGTATAACGGGAGGAGTTCTTTTTACGGAATGAGGGGCAGCGGAGGTGGTGGAGGGGGTGGAGGAGGAGGAGGAGGAGTGAGGGGAGGAGGGGCCTACTATGAAGGAGGCTATGAACCGCGGAGAGAAGGGTGAGTGGGTGATTGATGCATGGTGGATAGGTCAAGAAGTTTGGTAGTTTTGTGAGAATAATGAAAAGTGTAAACAAATATTTCACCTGTATTGCATATTTCTCCACAATACGCGCCACCCTCAACCCACCATTGTCCCCTTAACCCCCCAAAAGGCCATTCCTGGGTCGAACATTCAAGAACTTTGAGGCGGCAGCAGCAGCAGGGGGGGTGTACGAGAAGGAGGGAGGGGTGCTGGGAGGGGGGAGGGTGGAGCGGAGTGTTTCATCGGAGAAACACCACGGCGCGCCCTTTGTGGAGGCCCCTGTCCTGTTAAAGTATGAAGAAGACAGTTATGATGATGATTCCTCGATTACGTCATCGGGACGCAGGGGCAAGAAGAAGTCCAGGCATAAGACGACGCATCGCAGCGGTAACAGGGACGTCAGGTGGTTGCAGCCAGCGGGACAGACGGGCCCACTAGCGCCTGTGAGGGTGTCTCAGAAGGCGAGGAAGCGACACAAGGGCTTGTACGCCGGAGGGGAGTTTGTGAAGGGGGAGAGCAATAATGCAGTTGCTGAGGAGAGATGGCCGGCAGAGGTGGATGCCTTCAAGGGGGAGGGCAAACATTCGAAGAAGGGCGGTGGTGGTGGTGGTGGTAGTGGTGGCAAGGTATCTGGTGTGGCTTCAGGCAAGAAGAAGAACTCCAAAGAGGCATTTAAGGCGGGAAAAAAGAAGATGAGTGGCGGGAAGAAAGGCAAGCATTCGTCAATCTCTCCATCCATCATCTCATCATCATCATCACCGTCGATTCTCTCCTCTGCGTCGTCGTCGTCATCGCCAGAGAGTGTGGACTCGAAAGGCGAGGTTGACGCTAGGGGCAGCGACGAAGTGCTCGACCTGGAGAAGAAGAAGCAGAAGCTGCTCGAGATGCTGAACGCCATGGAAGAGGACGCCGTGGGCGAGGGTGACAGACTGGAAGGGTCGAGGAAGGAGGGGTCATTTCTCAAGGGCGAAAGGTCAAGCAGGTCGAGCAAGAACAAGTCAGAGGCAAAGATGGCCGAGAGGGCGAAACAAAAGAGGTCACAGAGAGGGCGTGAGAGGTCGAAGGGCAGGAAGGCTTCAGCATCGACCAGCAAAGAAGCGCTCGTGACCCCGCTTGACCTGAGGTACTCTCCCGCCAGTGACGTCAGCAGCAATGAACTCCTGCCCGAGGGAGAAGAGAGGAAGGCTGCCTTCAAGGGCACCAGTTCGCAGGAGTCATCAACCACCACTACTCAACAACCACCAACCAGCGTCAAACACTACCCTCATATTGCCGCTACCACTACGCCTGATCCTGCTGCTGCTGCTGCCTCCAAGAATGCCAGCCACAAAGCACCAGCAGTGGTAGTAGCCACACAAACGCCAAGTAATGACGGCACCACTACCGCAACCACCACGTCAGAGGGTGCTCAGGTGGCCAAGAAGGTGGACAACGACGATGCTGCCGACGACTCAGCAGCGCCCACCGAACCACGCCACTGCGGCAAGGAGAAGAAGGCGCGAGAGGTGATGTGTCTGCCACTGCCTCGGTTCGCCTTCGACTTGCCAGCCCTCCGCAAGAAAGCCATCCACACCCCCCAGCCCTGCCCCGCCCCCAAAACGCTCAAGACACCAGGCCACACTGCATCTCTCCATCCAGAATTACAAACCACTTCTCCACTCTGTTCCCCTTCCACCAACACCACAACCACCACCACCACGACGACCACCACCACCACCCATCGCACTGTCACACTATCTGAGTCATCAAATCCTGAGGCGGTGGCATCCAAGGCGCATCCAACAGAGGCTGAAATGAGTGTTGACAGGGAGGATGCCTTAGCTCATCCATCTTCGACAATGGATGAATCTCAGGAAGGAGCAACGCTTGCCACTGAACAACCACCTGTACAAATAGCTGTCCGATGTAACAATGATAATGATACTACTACTACTCATACTACTACTTCTGACACTACTATTACTTCTGCTGCTGCTGCTACTACAACTAGTAATTGTATTTCTGATACTACTACTACTACTTCTTCTTCTGCTGCTGTTGTTGCAACACTCAACTCATCACCAAGTCATAAAGAAACAACAACAAATTCAGTTACTACTCCCTCAACAACAATCAATTCTTTTGCTACAACAACAACAACAACAACAACTACACCGACCGCAACAATCACAACAGCCACAACCACAAAAACAACAGAAAACACATCAAAAACAGACGACACGTCACTCAACGACGAGGCGACGGAAGACATTTCGAATTCTCTGGAAGAGCGCATTCGTCTGCTGGACGAGAAGCTGAGCAGGATCCAACAGGGCGTCTCGAGACTGCCCTCCTCCTCCTCCATCATCAACCTCAACCACGACCACCACAGCGCCACCACCAACGCCACCACAACTCCCATCCTCTCACTCGACTATCGAGAGAAGTACAAGAGACACCGCCGAGACCCGATGACGGCCCCTCTATCGGCGGGAGTTTCAGCGCCGGGGGGTGGTGGTGCTTTCCTGCTGGAGTCTTCCTTCCGACCCGAGCCATCAGACCTGGCGAAGATCTTCCTCTCTCGCAGCAGCATCTTCGACCAGGACACCAAACGCCTCGAGATGCTGAACCGCCTCTCAACGCAAAGCGACCCTCAACTCAACCCTCACCTCAAAGCGTCTCTCCTCCTCCAAGGCAACCAGCATCTGCCTCCTTCCACCCCAACCACCTCACCATTCAGCCCTTGTCCCACAAGACCTCCTCTCTACAATAGATCATCATCATTGCTCGGAAACGCCCACCTTCCCCTACCCACCGACAAACCACCCCTACCACACCTCCATACACACTTCGACGTCACCAGCCCTCGAAATGCCGCATTCGCTCCAAAAACTCCGACCACCCCATGCTCCTCTAGCGACCCGAGGGACCCCAGAAGGGCTGCCCGAGACTTCTCATCCAGCCTCCTGTCTCCCTCCTCGTCCACCCTCAACTCGCCCTTCAAGTGGGGTTCTTTTCCTTCACTTGACGAGTCTCTCAGTCTTTCCGCCTATCCTTCCACCCCACAAAACCACAGCAACAACAACAACAACCCGTCTTTGCGAGCCTGGTCCTCGCAAATCACCCCTCTCCACCCCCTATCCACCACCCCTTTCCACCCCCTAACCACCACCACCACCCCAACCACTACCGCCAACATAAAATCAAAGGAACTCACCTCACCACCCGTATCGATTCTTAAAAAGCACGCCAGTAAAGACGACAAATTTCCATTACTGCCAACGCCACCAGCATCCGCTACCACGGCTGCCACTTCTGATCTCAACACTGTCTCCACCACCAGCACACCTTCAAGTGCCCATCACGCCCCCATCCACCCCCTGAAGAGGAGGGCTGAGGGTGAAATTGAGGGGTCAATCAAACACACCAAATGCTCGAGAGTTGATTCGGAAGGTGATCATGGCAAGAATCAAGATTCCAGGAGTAAGACGCCTTTCAAAAATCATATTCAAAACTTAGATAATAATAATAATATAAATAATAATAATGGCAGTAATAGTAGTAGTTTCAGTAACAATAGTAACATTGTTGGCCCTAATAACAATATTAATAATAATACGAATACTTCTACTAATAATAAACCTTCTAATATTAAATCGAAAAATGAAAAATCGAAAATCGCTACAAATTCGATAGCGAGGAAACACCTAAACCCGTCACACCATAGCAACAACAGCAACAACAGCCATCACTTAAATAGAAAATCTTTTTCATCTTCTTTATCTTCGCCCACGAATATCGAAGGCAAAAAAGAATTATTCGATAACAGCAACACGAGTGGTTGCGACGGTATTCAGCAAAATTCTGAAAAAGTAAAAAATGAAGAAAACAAAAAAAGTTTCCGAGATTTCAAATCTGAACTATTGAAGACAGAGCACGGCGAAGAAGTCAAAAGGTCGAAGCATTTGAACCACGACAGTGCCAAAGGTCATGAGGCGAGGTCAAAGAAGGTTGGAGGGTCGAGGGAAGAGGATAAGGGGAGGCCATTGAAGGGCTCAAACACGCACCCACCGTCCAGCCACTCCACCACCACCACCACATGCAACATCGCGCTGAAGACTGCCAAACCTCAGGGCAAGTCGGAACAGTTGCAAAGAGTCAAGAAGGGTAGTGGTGGTGTTGTTGCAGAAGAACAGGCAGAACACTCTGTCAAGAAGAAACCCCATGATGCCAACAGACAGAAGAAACACATTCCAAACCATTCGTCTACTTCTACAAGCACTACCTCCACCACCACTAACACCACTTCTTCAACAACTACTATTACTTCTACTGCTACTACAACTACAAACACAAGCAACGCTACTACAACTTCAAATCAACTAAAATCAAAATCACAAAAACACACACCCAACCCCATCACCACCACCACGAATACCAGCAGCACTTCCTCAAAACACAGACCACCTCCGTCAAACCAACAAGAACACAAGAAAGCCCCCAAACAAAAAATCACCTCACCTCCCGCCTCTTCCGCCACTCCCAAACTGCACCACAAATGCAAGGATACATCCAGCATGAGTCAGAAGGACAAACGAGAGGTGAAGGCGCTGCTGCAGGAACTGGGCGGTAGTAATGACGACCTCTCGATGACCTTGCCGTATGTGTCGATGTATGACATGGTGAAACGGAGGTCCAGCAATACGGCCCCTTGCAAGACAGGCCTGTTCAAGGTGGTGTTGTGTTGGGGGTGGGTAGGTGGGTGGCTATGGGGGGGGGGGTTTTGTGGTTGCAGTGGATTATTGATGGAAGGGAGAGGCGGTTGTTGGCTAGTGTGATGGTTGAAAGTTGTTTAGAATTTTGATAGCTTTTTGTTGGTGTTGTGTTGGCGAAGGAAATTAATGGCTGTCGTGTCATGGCTTACGAAAATATCATTCAACCAAGTTTACAATTTTCCGAAAAATGTTTTAAATGACAAATGATTTATTCATCGCAAACCTTGTAAAGCCATTACATCTTTTCAAGAAAAAGCCGATTTCTGGAGATGCAATCTTAAAATAAAAAGTGTTTTTCTCTCATATATATGATAAATTTTATGAATTTCTTGAGAGATTTTAGCTTTAAGAAAGTCGATTTTCGTGGTGATAATTTTTGAATATTTTTTTCAAACGTTCAAATAAAAATATAATGCAAGCAATGGGTGTGGTTGTTGGTGGGAGGGTTGCGTTGGTTCGATGAAGCTGTCGATTTTTTGTACTGTACACTAGAGGTCGGACATGGACGACTTTTCATTCCCGGTCCCGTCCCGTTCCCGAAATTTGTTTTCCCGTCCCGACCCGTTCCCGATGGGACATCAAAATTTTCATTCCCGTCCCGTCCCGTTCCCGAAATTTGTTTTCCCGTCCCGTCCCGTTCCCGATGGGACATCAGAATTTTGATTCCCGTCCCGTCCCGTTCCCGCTACTCGATTCCCGGTTCCGACCCGTTCCCGAAACTTTTATTTATTCATTGATTTTCGCTATCGTTTTCACTGGTCCCAAACTTGCTAGTTCTAACATTTATTAAAATTTATTATTTGAAAGTCAGAGAACATTTCTTTTAAAAAAATAAAAAAAACACGATTTAAATTTCAAATATTTATTGAAATGAAAGTATTGAAGTTAGTAACTGTTTTTGACTAATTCAATCAAGTCTTTATTGCTTTTCACACGGGTTAAACCGTTAAGAGTTTCAGCTTTCAAATGAGATGATTTTGGGTCTGAAGTTAAACGACCACATACTGAAAAATTCCGTTCACAGGGAATATAACTTGCAGATATTCTAAACAAAATTTTGGCTACATTTTGTAGTATTTTAAAATTGCTCATTTTACTCCAATAAAATAAAACATCTTTATAATCTTCAATTTTTTTGTGACGTAATTGTGAATATTTGTACAATTCATCCTCTTCTGAATTTTTTTCTTCGTTCATTATTATAAATTCTTCAATACTGTTAGAAATATTTTTTTGAAAACATTTTTATTCTCCACAACTGCAAATATAAAATCATTCGTATAATTTGATAGTATAATAATTTTATTCTAATTTAACCATCATTTGATTTTTTTCTCAATGGCACTGCAGCTTGGTCTGGCTATACAGATAGAACTAAATTTTCTCTAATGAAAGTCTTAGTTCTCATTTCTTTTCTATCCCAAACTTTTTTCCAATTATTCTTTCATACTGGGGATGCAACAGACATGCTGTCATATGAATAAGATCAATGGCATCTTTTCTTTTGTCGAAATGATCAACTGAGCAATAATTTGGAAATTAATCATTCGAATTCAAAGTATTAATTTATAAAAGTAAAATAATTTAACTGACATTTTTGATTTCATCTGAAAAGTTTTCATAATCACCCATTTTTTCTGATCTCCCTAATCTTTGGACTCACCATAACAACTTCAAATGTAGTGTTGGAGATTTTGACATTGGCAAGGGTGGCTTCGTTATACATTTCTATTGCATTTAATACTTATTTCAAGTAAGGAGTATCGATGTAATAAAGATTTCCATACTTAGAAGTTTGCTGAAAAAACATTGTTAAAGAATCCAAACCCAATAACTGTTATTCCCGTTTTTCCCGTTCCCGAATTAAAAGTTGATTCCCGTTCCCGTCTTTTCCCGTTCCCGATTTGAATTTCGATTCCCGTTCCCGTTCCCGTCCCGAAAACCTATTCCCGGTTCCCGACTTTTCCCGTCCCGAAATTAATTTTCATTCCCGTTCCCGCGGGAGTCCCGCGGGTACCCGCGGGTACCCGGTCGAATCGGGTACCCGGTCCGACCTCTACTGTACACACACTAACACACACACACACACACACACACACACACACACACACACACACACACACACACACACACACACACACACACACACAACACACACATACATACACACACACACACTTACAGGGAGACAGCAAGCAGAAACAGCGCAACAGGAACTCCTCAAAGTTCAGAAGTTCTGATGAGGATGAGGATGATGATAGTGTTACCGATGGTCTGTCTGCGCCACTGAAGCGAGGCCACAAGACGCTATCGTCATCACCCTCTTCCTCGTCTTCATCATCCTCTCCATCCTTCTCATCCGATAATGATGCTGCGGGTGGGGGCAGTGGTGATCGTGGCAAAGGCCGGAAAAGGGTGAAGCATGCAAGGTCTTTCGAGGGCAAGCAAAAGGAACGAAGATCATCATCATCGGCATCAGCTTCATCAGGTGGTGATGATGATGCTACCTCGAACGCCAAACACAAACGACTTCACAAATCTGACGCACCCAACAACAACAACAACAACAACAAAAAGAGCAACAAACATAACAACAATAGCAACAACAACAGCCAGGAAAAGGGAGGCTCGCATAAGAAACAAAGGTCATGCCAAATATACACCTCTTCTGATGATGATGATGATGCTAAGGCATCAAAAATACTAAATAAGCAGGAAGAAGGAGTCACTGTTGGCGCCAAAACAAAAAATGATTCGAAAATTGGCGGGAAATCTAAAAAGTCGAAACAACTTAAGCGATTGGAATCTTTTGTGGCTAATGATGATGATGATGATGATGATGATGATGATGATGATGATGAGGCAAATGCTGATGATGATGATGATGAGGATGACAAGAGTGAAAGGAAGGATGGTGAAAAAAAGAAGGAGACTAAAACAAAAAGCAGCAATAAGTTGTTTTCATCATCATCATCATCATCATCCTTTGAAGAGGAGAAGGAAGAGGAAGGAAAGATGGTGGTTGGTTCAGAAGATGTGGTGAGAAGCAAGGTGAAGAAGGTTGATGGCAAAGATGAGGAGGAGAAAAATGCGGCAACTGTCAAGAAAGCCATTTCTAAGGGCGGGGACGAGGGCAGGCCTAAGAAGAAGACCAATCAAGTTGAGGGTGGCAAGAAGAGCTCACCCAGTCTCAAGCCTCCCACCACTACCCCCCTCACATGCACGAAGGGTGAGAGAGGGGAGGGAGGGGATCAGAGGGGCAAGAAGATGAAGGTGAGGGAGGGCGAGGGAGGGAAAGAGGGGAGGGGAGGCAAGCTTGATGAGGCTGCTAGGAAGGTGAAGATGAATCGGAAGCAGTCTGCCGAGAAGAATGATGCAAGTGATGCTGCAGCGAACAGAGAGAGGAGTGGAGAGAAGAGTAAGGTGAGGGGAGGCGAGGGGAAGGATGCTAAGACGACGGAAGGTGGTGGCTTCAAGAGGGAGGAGGAAGAGAAGAAGCAGACGGAGTTGAACCTGGAAGCTGTGGATCGGCAGATGCTCGACGACATGCTGGACTTGGAAATGGACACCTGCCTGCCTGGCTTCGAGGACGTCGACTTCAACAAGGACCCCCGTCCCCCTCCGTCCCCTCTGGCAGACGCTGGCAAGGAGGAGAAGGTCGGGTCTGACTGCAAGCTCGAGGCAATCCCTACAACCTCTAAACCTCTCAAAGGCTCTTTAAACACCGCCATACCAAAGAACATCGACTCGAAAAGGCAAAAAGAAGCGATTTTTGTAGCGTCGAATTCGCTAAAGGCCCCGACGAGCGATATTAAGGCGGAAGTTTGCGCGTCGGAGGCGGTGTTTGAGGAGGGCGATAATGAGGAGGGCAATGATGAGTTGAAGCAGGCTATTGAGAGTCTCTTGTGCAAAGATGCGGGTGCTGAGGAGGAGGCTGGGAGAGTGGCCGAAAAAAGGGATGGCGTGGTCGCCAAGGAAACAGGTGGTGTCTTCGGAGGTGGAAATGATTACGTTAAACTCGAGTGTGGTGCTGCTGATGATGATGATGGTGGTAATGGTGTTGTCGGCGGTGGTGATGGGCTCAATAAAGGTGAGAATGTCGATAGCATTAAAAGTGAATTTAAAACAGAATTGATGGAAACTACGGAGATCGATTATAGCAACAACAACGACAACAACAACAAAAATGCAAATGGCGGTGATGTCAATTCCTCATTATCTTCTAAACCGCAATTGATCATCGCCTCTGTTGACCTTGACCTTGACCTTGACCTTGCATTTGGTGGTGGTCGTGTTGCCGACTCGGAGGCTACCAATAAACTGAGCATAGATAATAGTCAATATAAGAAGGATGATAATAATAAGGATAATAATAATAATAAAGATAATAAGAATAATAGGAATGATAACTCGATTAGAAGGCATAATTTTGCTCTGAATGAGGGCAACAAGTTTTCTAGCCTTCACTCGGCCAGCACTTTGGACTCTTCTGCACTATCGTCAACTTCTACTACGACTATTGCTACTACCACTACTACTACTACTGCTTCTACTTCTATTACTACTACTGTTACTACTACTGCTGCTGCTACTACTACTACCTCTACTACTACTACTACTGTCATTATTGCTACTACTACTACTACCACTACTCCGACCACTTATACTTCTGTTGATCAGAAAAGTACTCCTAAATATTCAATGGAAGCAATAACAAATAGCAAAAACAACACCACTACTACTCCTGCTGTTACTACTACTACTGCTACTTCACATGCTACTTCTACTACTACTACCACTACCAGTACTACTACGATCACCACTACTACTACCACTGCCACCACCACCGCCACTACTACTACCATCACTGCAAAATCCGACACACCGCATGACCTCCAAATGCACGCGAATACGATTAAGCGGGAGGTAAGTGGTGTTCAAACAACCACGATTGAAAACAACAATAGCCATCATCATAAAAAGAGCAACAACACCAACAACAACACCAACAACAACAACACCAACAACAACAACAACGAATCCTTGAGCGATAATTCAGAGTCGAATTCAACGTCCGGCCATTTTATATCCTCCTTCAAACCGGAAGTACCTCTTGGCGCCAGTAAGAAAAATAAGAATAGAAATATTAACAATAATAATATTAATAATAATAATAATAATAATAAATATTATGTTAATACTGGTAGTAGTGCTGGTGAGAGTTTGACTAAAACAGAAAGTATAATAATTAATAGTAATAATGATGATGAAGATGGTAGTGTTAAGGAGGTAGATAAAGACAAAAGTGATGATAAAGTAAAAAGTTGTGGAGGCAGCACGGGTGATGATAATGATGTCGGGAAAGGGTGTGGAGTGAGAGGCGGGGATGAATTGAAGCCTCCGAAGGAAGGAAGGAAGGATGAATTGATGAGGGAGGAGATCAACTCACCACCGCTGCACTCCTTTCCCGTCACATGGAGTTCAAGCCTCTTCAACACCACCACCGCATCACCACTCACTCCCAATCTCTTCAAGCAACAACCCCCTTATAACTTCTTCAATATTCCTTCATCGTCAGGATCATTATCAGTAGCATCATCATCGTCGTCGTCGTCATCGTCATCATCATCATCCAGCCAGGTAGCACCCATCATCTTATCCAATCAAGGTCTTCTCTTCCCATCCCACTTTCAAAACTTCAACCAGCAAGCGCACTTCTCAGACTTCGCATTTCTCTCGTCAATCTCCAAAAATCTTCCCACCTCAACATCATTATCATCACCACCACCAACAATGACGTCATCATCATCATCATCAGCGATAGCTTCAACATCATTATCACTGTTCATAAACTCATCCAGTAGCTTCTCAAACTTCGTCTCTCCATCTGTTCTCTCGTTCAACCACCTTTCACCACAGCCAATTCCGTCATCATTATCATCATCACTACCACAGTCATCATTACCATCATTACTACTACCATCAACAACTACATCATCATCGTCATCATCATCATCTTCGTCATCATCATTATCATCATCATCATCAGCATCTTCCTTCATAACTAAATCATCTGATCTATTCTCGACCACCCCAGCACATATGCCATTTTCATCAACACAAGTATCATCATCATTATCAACTTTAGTATCATCATCATCAACAACAACATTAGTACCATCATCATCATCACCCTTTCCATCATCATCATCATCATCATTAGCAGCACACTCAACAACTCAATCAGCCAGCATCTCCATGACTAATCATCATCATCCACTCACCTCATCGTCTCTGTCCCTTGTACCACCACCGACCACTTTCTCTACCCAATCACCATTCACTCACCACCCACCAATCAACCCACCCACACCATTTCAGTCCCAATCAACCACTCCTAAACCCCCACCCACGACGACCACTCAACCAGCCACCACCACCACCACCTCTTCCCACCAACAACTACAATCATCAAAGCCTACTTGGCAATCAAACATGGATAGGGTTATTGATGACGTAGCAAGAGGTCGCTTTGACAGGAGTGATTCTGGAAGCGCTCCTGGTAGTAGTAGTAGTAGTGGTGGTAGTGCTAGTAGTAGTAGCAGTAGTAGTAGTAGTTTGGGAAGTGGCGAGATGGTGAGGAAAGTGAGAGGACGTGGAAAAGAGGCTCATCATGCAGGCGCCATTGTGTGTCAAACGCCTGCAGTCACTCAGCACCCCTCCACTACTTCTCTCCACCCCTCTTCCAATACTCCCCACCCAGCCACCACTCAACTCCAATCGACCACCACAACCACTCTAGCCACCGCTGCCGCTGCCAACACCCCCACTCAACACTCCTTCCATTCCACCAACAACAACAATCTCACGTATAACCTCTCATCCACCATCTCTCACCTTCAATCACCTCCAATTCAACTCCAACAACAGCAACCACCTTCAACTATAAACCTCTCTCAACAACAACAACAGCAACAACAACAAACATTCCCCGTCAACACCATGCAACAGCCCACCACCACAAGCCACCACAAAGCACCAATCGACAACCTCGGTGCAGGCAATCTCGCCTCTAGATTCATCCAGGTAAGAGTTCTCCTATTCAATTAAATTATCAAGAATTTGCTTTTTTATTTTTAAATAATTTTTTTCATATTTTAACGTTTTTTAAATGTTTTAAATCATATTAAATTCATTTTTTGAATGAATATCAAATAGTTTAATATTCCAAAAATAATTCAATTATAATTCTTTCCCCAGGTGTCAGGCGCGACAGTGACCCTTCAACAACTACACATGTACTCGGCTGGCAAGGCCGCAGCCAAACAACTGGCGTTCACTCACCAGCTGCAACAACAGCAACAACTACAGCAGCTGCAACAACAACTACAACTACAACAAATGCAACAACAACAGCAACAACAAGCATCACCAGCTCTACAACTCCAACAACCTCTCTTGGTCTTGGCTCCTGACATGTTGAGTCCTAACATCAACAACAACCTCAACAACATCAACAACAACATCATCAACAACAACAACACTGATCTCAAATCTCCATTCCCGAAGGATACGGAGGTGCTGCAACCACCTTTCAAGAGAGCCAAGCAGGATAAGAAGGAGGAGAACAAGTCGACCAAAATTAAAGATAAACTCTTGCAAGCATCTGTCTATCAACAACAACAACAGCAACAACAACAGCAACAGCTGTTATTCCAGCAACAACAAAGTCTTCCACAACAACAAAATCTTCTGCACCAAGTGCAACAACTGATCAGACATCCACTCAACCTCAACAACACTACCCTCAGCAACAACAACAACAATAATAACAACACCACCACCACCATTAACAACATCATCACTAGCAGCATTAACAACAACAACAACAATCTTCATATTCTCAACCTCTCTTCGCAAAACGACTGCCAAAGCAGGGCCAACAAGAGCCACTTCAGTCAGCCGACCACAGCGACCACAGCATCGCAACAGTTCTTCATCAGACCAGTCTTCCCCCTCCAGAACCTCCAAGCCACTGCCACCACACTTTCCACCACTAGCACTCTTCAACAACAACAACAACAGCCTTCAACACAACAACCACAGCAACACTCAACAACCCCCACCACCACCACTACCACTCCGCCCACCACACCACTTCTGATCGGGCAACATAGAATGCCCTTCGCCATTAAAGAGGCCAGATTGTCGGCAAACCAGCCCAGAGCTGAACCCAAGACGCCCAACTCTAGGCAGCAATCACCACTCCTGTTACTAAGTTCTGTTGCCAGTAGTACAGCATTGCAGCAACAACATCAACAACAACTGCAACAACAGCAGCAACAGCAACAGCAGATTCAGTTGCAACTAAAACAACAACATTTGCAAATGCAACAGCAGCAACAAGAAAAACAGTTGCAGCTACAACAACAACAGCAACAGCAACTCTCTCAATTAACACAGCACTTGAATAATGCAATAACTATACAGAGTTTCACGCAGCAACAAAACACCACTCAACAGCAACAACAACAGCAACAACAACAACAACAGCAACAACAACAACAACACTTCAACAATCTTTTGCCCAACCTCACCTCTCCCCCTGTAGGCATCCTCAGTCCAACCATCATCATTCCTCAACAAAAGGTCAACATCACAACCTCCAACCCTCTCAACAAAGCTGTGCAACAACAACAACTACAACAACAGCAGTTGCAACAGCAGCAACAACAAATTCAACATCAACAAATACAACAGCAGCAAATACAACAACAACAACAAATCCAACAACAGCAACTACAGCAACAACAACTTCTACAACAACAACTACAACAATTGCAACAAAAGCAACCACAACAGCAATGCTTCTTCCAACCCATCCTACAATACACCACATCCAACCAGCAACAACAACAGCAACAACAACAACCAGGCCACAACAAAATGGAGCTTTTCATAGCAGGGAACCGGATGATCGCACCCCTCATGCAGCCCCTCTCCACTGACTCCCCTAAAGGCTCGTCCTTCCCCTCCAGCACTGAGACACCCACCTCCCAGGAGGAGGTCTTTGACCGGGGCCTATCCATCCTACTGCAGGTTTGCACCAGTCATTTGCTCTCGGATGTATTTGCAGTGTCATCATATTCATTAAGACCATTTTAATCTTGATTTTTTTCGTTCTCATATTATTTCATCAGTTGTATTGTTGTATTACTTAATAGCAACAACAACAACAACTGAAATGTACATACCAGCAGTCACGCACCATGTCTGTCCTTTCATACAGAACATTCCCTCACAACTCCGCTAAAAACTACATCACAGATCATCCCACCAACAATTCCTCCTCACCCCCTCCTCACCACCACCTCACCACCTCCTCACCACCTTCTCACCACCACCTCACCACCTTCTCACCACCTTCTCACCACCTCCTCACCACCTCCTCACCACCTCCTCATCACCTCCTCACCACCTTCTCACCACCTCCTCACCACATCCTCACCACCTCCTCACCACATCCTCACCACCTCCTCACCACCTCCACCCATCCACCCACCCGCCACAGCGACTGCCAGTGGTCTGGCAAGGCTTGTTAGCCCTCAAGAACGACAGCGCACACGTTCAAATGCACTATGTCTCGGGCTCGAAGGGCTTGGTGCAGGCCTCCCTGCCCTCCCACCTGCCCACCCTGCGCATAGCTCAACGGATGCGACTGGAGCCCACGCAGTTGGAGCAAGTCTCTAAGCGAATGGTTGGTCAGGGTTGGTGGATGGATTGGTCAGGGTTGGTGGATGGGCTGGTCAGGGTTGGTGGATAGGTTAGTGGATGGGTTGGTGGATGGGCTGGTCAGGGTTGGTGGATGGGTTAGTGGATGGGTTGGTGGATGGGCTGGTCAGGGTTGGTGGATGGGTTAGTGGATGGGTTGGTGGATGGGTTAGTGGATGGGTTGGTCAGGGTTGGTGGATGCGTTGGTCAGGGTTGGTGGATGGGTTGGTCAGGGCTGGTGGATGGGTTGTAGGTTAGGGGGCGGTTTTTGAGTTAGTTTTGTTGATGGGTTGGTTTTTTGTGGTTGATGGAGGGTAGGTTGGTTGGTGGTTGTTTCAGTGGTGCTTTTATTTTTTTAACTTTTCTATGCTTCGTAAAACTCTCGCTTTTACCATTATGTTATAACCACCAATTTCAACCACTCCAACAAGCCCACCGCCTGTCTTTTGCCATTAACCAAAACCCACTAATTTTAACTACCCCCTGCAACGAAATCAACCCCACTCTCACCACCCTCACCAACCCCCTCTCACCACCAACCAACCCCCTCTCACCACCCTCACCAACCCCCCTCTCACCACCCTCACCATCCCCCCTCTCACCACCCTCACCAACCCCCCTCTCACCACCAACCAACCCTCTCTCACCACCAACCAACCCCCTCTCACCACCCTCACCAACCCCCCTCTCACCACCAACCAACCCCCCTCTCACCATCATCCAACCCCCCTCACCGCCAACCAACCCCTCTCTCACCACCAATCAACCCCCTCTAACCATCAACCAACCCCCCCCCCCCCTCACCACCAACCAACCCACCACCAACCAACCAACCCCCCTCTTACCACCAACCAACCACCCTCTCACCACCAACCAAACCCTCTCACCACCAACCAACCCCCCTCTCATCACCAACCAACCCCCCTCTCATCACCAACCAACCCCCCTCTCAGCACCAACCAACCCCCTCTCACCACCCTCACCATCCCCCCTCTCACCACCAACCAACTCCCTCTCACCACCAACCAACCCCCTCTCACCACTCTCACCAACCCCCCTCTCACCACCAACCAACCCCCCTCTCACCATCAACCAACCCCCCTCACCGCCAACCAACCCCCCTCTCACCACCAATCAACCCCCTCTAACCATCAACCAACCAACCCCCCCCCCCCCCCCTCACCACCAACCAACCACCCTCTCACCACCAACCAACCCCCCTCTCACCACCAACCAACCCCCCTCTCACCACCAACCAACCCCCCTCTCACCACCAACCAACCCAGGGCGAGACCGACTTCACGACCCTGTTGGCGGTTCCTTGCGGCAGGGACGCCATTGAAATGATGACGCAGAGCCACAACCTGCAGACGTTCTTCATCAGGTATCTTCAGCAGAAGCAGGCGGCCGGCATTGTGAACATTCTACTTCCCGATACGAACCAGGTTGGTGCGGCGTGGCGGTGTGGTAGGGTGGCTGTGGAAGGGGTGGATGTGTGCGGTGACTGGGTAGAGGAGTGAGTGGGCGTTTAAGGAAGAGGTAGGGCTTGAAAGGTTTGTGAGGCAGGGCGAAAGGTATTGAAGAGTTTCTTTGATGAAGTCAAGTTTCAAGCTTTTTATTTTATCAACTAGTTCATTACACCACCACCTCTCCAACTACTATCACAACTTCCATCACCCCAACCACTATCATAACCACCACAACTACTATCATAACCACCACCACCACAGGCCGCATACGTAGTGCACATTTTCCCGCCATGCGACTTTGCCCTCTCGAAACTAGAGCACCTACCACGTGACATCCTCCACAACCTATCAGAAGGAGGCTATCTCCTCATCATCATCACCACTTGCTAATCATCATCAAGACCACTTGATAATCATCATCATCACAACCACCTGATAATTACCTGATGGTGATTAAAGTGATCATGAGATGATCATATGATTATAATCAGCATCATCATCATCGCCACTGTGGGTTAGCCCTTAATCATCCACAATGATTGATTATTGATTTTTATACTTTATTAGAGAATTTTCTTTGACTTTTTTTAAAATCATTTAAATCCTAATTAAATGTAATTAATAGATTTAATTAGGTACCATAATCACATCATCATCATCATCATCATCAACAATCACTGATGTATATAAGCACGTTTATAGAGTAATTAATGGAGAAAGCGTGAAACTTGATTACGAATATCGTGTGCAACTGTCTTATATGTGCAAGAATAAATACTACAATTACTGTCTCGTTGAATTATTTATATTAAATTATTAATATTAAATAAGTTAACAATTACTCTTATTTTAAATTAGTGAGCAATCAGTTTACTATTAAACTGGTGTGCATTTAGTTTGATCAATCAATCACTAAATATTTATATAGCGTTTAATTATAAACTATTCATTAGTTTAATTTCTTTTTTTTTTCTAAATCATTTCAATTCGATCATAGTTTAATGCCTCACCGGACTTTTTCATAAAGTACCACTACTCTTCTCTTGGCAGTCGGTCGCATGCCTTCTCCAAGTGTACACACACCCATGTCTTCTTTCCTTCTCTGCACCATCTCCACCACTTTTCTACTCCTAAAATTCATAAAACCCAAAAATACATTTTTATTTATTTGAAGATTTCGATCTTATATTTAAAAAATCAATTTAGTTCAATAGCAAAAACATTAATATTTATTTTGAATCGTTTTTCCGGAACACCTCAACTGCATTTTCCTCTCCTTTTAACTCTTTCAATTTTGCCTTACCTCTCATGACAGCATTTGTGAAAAGTTGTGTGTATAGTTTAACCGCAGCAGCTGAATCATCATTACCAGGAACAGGGTATGTGATGAGGCGTGGATCCGCATTGGAGTCAACCACTCCAATCGTAGGGATGGTCATCTTGGCTGCCTCAACAATAGACGCGTGTTGGGTGAAACCGTGGTCAATGGTGCCTAGCAGGATCACCAGGTCGGGCAGACGTGTGGTGGTTCCAAAGACCACACTCGAGTTAGTCAGAGTGCCAGCCCTCCAGCGTCTGCAGTGCGCGTACTCACCACACTGCAACGCCGCCTTTTCGACCACTTGAATATTCTGCGGACTCCGCGTGATGAACAAGATGACACCCCCTCTGAAGGCGATGTGCGCCGTGAAGTTAAGGGCGTCACTTAGGAGCTCCGAGGTCATTTCGAGATTTATGACGTCACTGCCGAGGCGACAACCGAAGAGAAAGGGTCGCATGTGTGGGTCTCGAACGATCGACTTGTGACCTAGATGAACCCTCGCGTCGAAGAGTTGCTTGAGCGTGAAGGTGTTCCTGACGTCGAAGTAGTCGTGCTGGGAGAGAGGGTTTGTTGGAGATGCATCTGTGGCAGAATATGGTGATGATTATGGTGGTGATGATGATAGTATTGATGGTGGTGAGGATAAAAGGGAATGAAAAAGAGATGGGTGGATATGATGGTGGATAATGGGATAATCTTGGACATTATATGGGTATAGTAATTATTAACTTTTAATAACTCATTAAATTAAAAAAATGTTTTTATATTGAATTGCGTTTGAACTAAATGCATAGTTGTGCAATTCTTCATACTAATATGCAATCTGTCACAACATCTATATAAAAGCACAACTACTGGATAAGCCTTTAGCAGAAAATATTATTATCATGATGGAAAAATGTATTAAAATATTTATTTTATAATTAAGCGTTACGATATTGTTAAAGAATATATTATGCACTTTTGTCATTGCTTAAAAGTTTTAAGTTAAAAGTTGAGATCAGACCATCACACCTATGGCTGGGACTTGAGAAACACTTGCAAGCTGGGTGGACAAATGGCGTTTGATGCATGGAAGCGTCCATACTGCTCTTCTGGCAGAAGCCAACATGATTGGAAAAAATGTATCTGAGAGTGAGTGAAAACTTTAGAATTGTCTTTTAAAACAAAGAAATGCAATTTGTTAATAAATTGAAAATAATTTATGAATGATTTTTTGCGAATTAAAATAAATATAATCAAATTTTTTTTAAACAAATTTATTTTTTTAAAAATAAAAATCAAGTTTAGTCTTTGCTTAATTTCAATCTCTCGGAAAAGATTGTGCAATATGCCTATTTTCGTTTTTCTCAAAATTCCATAGTCTAACCAATCAAAACCTTAGAAAATGACATCATTCTATAAATAGCACACGCTTATATAAAAACGCCGGCACGCCTGTAACACCATTCATTCTTGCGCAACTGTTGTCTTAGGGAGTCGTCGTTTTTTTCAAGAGTTTTGAAATTACATCAGAAAGTTAAAACTTGAAAATTTCATCCCAGTTTTCCGTCTTCTAAGTATCAAGCTTTTACAAGTAGTAATATTCCAAGTTTGGTTTAAAGTTCCAAGAAATCCCGTACAGGGCTGGCGACATATTTCCGTTTTCTGCGTTGATAAAGCTCCAAGAGTCTTTATCAATTTAATCTTTCCTTCCTACTTTTCATTCTATGCAAGATTGCTTTGAACACTTCAATTGGGAAGACTTGTTCAAAGATACAACACACCTAGACGCTCTACCAACCAACCAACAACCACACTTCGAATTACCAAGCGACAAACTATGTTTAAAGGCGAAAGTACAATTTTTAGGGGAGGTGCCGTCGAAAATTCTTTGCGCCAATCCTGTGCTCCAAACATATCCAAAATACATCCGCGGAGAGAACCACCCCAGACAAGCAGACATAGACACAATGACAAGGAAGCAAACAAAACTGGTGAGAAATCAAGAATCGTCATCAGATCTGCCAGACGTCCTGAGCGATGAGACATTCTTCGATGACGTCATCAATGCCACATTCAACAAAAACACATGTGATCTGGACAGTTTGTGTGGAGGAGATGGTGAGATGTGGAGGGAGGAGGAGAATGCAGTGTGGGAGGACGTGTCGGCCATCTTGGAGGGAGATGGAGGTTTCCGTGGAGATGAGGATGAAGTGATGGTGGAAGATGCATGGATGAAAGAGGAGGTTGAGGTCATATCAGATGTAGATTTTTCTTCATTCGGAAATAATGAAATTTTGAACCAGGATGTTGCCTCAACTAACCATCAAAATACTTTGGTTTTTTTCAACAAATCCAATAATAATAATAATAGTAATAATTCATTAATAAATTGTGGTAATGGCGATAGTGGCATCAGAGGCGCACTGAAGAAAAAACCCCATGTTTGGGTGATTGAGGGGGGTTGTTTGAAGAAGAAAGTGTTCAAAGATGCTTCGTTGAATATTGTACATATTGTTCCCAGCACCACCACTTCAAGCAATTTGTTCACCCATCGAGAAAATGTACATTTTGATAATGAAAGAAATAATAATGATATCATCTTTTTAAATGACAATATATGTAATGATAGAAATATTGAGAATCATGATTGTGATGATAATGATTCTGTAACTGATGATAATAGAAGGAAAAAGAAAAGAAAGATCAGTAAAGGTAAGGGGTTTTATTAGTTACAGTAATTGGTTTCTACAAAATAAATTATTAAAATATATTTATTGAATGAATTATTTAAGGGAATTAGGAATCAAAAATAATTAATTTTCAAGTTAAATGATTATATTATCAAAACCACCACAAACAGTTGAGGAACATGGTGATGATTATGCTGATGATGGTGATGATGATGATGACGAGGCAATTTTGCAGTACCGTGCAAAGAGGTTCAAGAATAATCAGTCTGTCAGAAAGAGTCGAGAGAAGGTGGGTACTGATGATGATGATGATGGAGTGGTGTTAGTTTTATAGTGATGATGATGATGATGGGGTGTGTTAGTTTTATAGTGATGATGATGATGATGATGGGGTGGTGTTAGTTTTATAGTGATGATAATGATGATGGGGTGTGCTAGTGGTTACAAAATCTACCACACCACACCTACAAAACCACCACTCCTCCACCACCGACCAATCCATCCATCCATCCATCAGTCGAGAAAAAGACAGGAGGAAATTGAGAAGAAGGCGAAGGAACTAGAGGGAGAGAATGAGGCATTAAAGAGGAGGGTGGCAGAGATGGAGAAGGAGGTAGAGATACTTAAGAGGCTACTCACCGAGGTGGTCAGGCAGTGATGATGATGATGTTTAGTGTAGGCTGTGCAGGGGGGGGGGAGGGGTGGTTCTGTAAGTGGAGTTTTTGTTGCCGCTTGTGGTGTCGGGTAAGGATGATCATCATCATCATCAGTCGATGGTTAGGACCATGATGATCAGGACTTTAGCATCATTATCATCGCTTCCTTATTTATTTTACTACCTTCACCATGACAAGTTGTAAATTAGTTTTTTGGTGATTCAGCCAAAAACTTTTACTTCTTTTTCTTAAACAAAATACTTTTTAATTTCGCTCTTTCATCTTTTGAAATAGCTATTTGCTGAGATATATTATTTAATTTGTCAAATGGAT
Organism: Piscicola geometra; assembly: GCA_943735955.1. NCBI lineage: Eukaryota > Metazoa > Annelida > Clitellata > Hirudinida > Piscicolidae > Piscicola > Piscicola geometra. The sequence continues at coordinate 3,510,662 of OX030967.1, read as the reverse complement.
TTGTTGAATAATTTATATATATTTTTTGAACCTATTTTCACAACTTTTTTTAGTATTTATTCAAGGTTTTTAGAATATATTAGTTTTCAGAGACTTTCACAGAAACTCTTTGATCCAACATCCAACAGTAATATTAATTATAATTACTGTGTTTGTATGTAGTTTTAGAAATAATAAAAATAAAACGAAACTAATGCGCAGAAATCGAAATTTCATATTATATTCTTACACATTATTGCGAAAAAGCTGATGATAATGATGACGATGATGATAGTATTGAAGGTAATGAAGCAATTATGATGATGATGATGATTGTGATGAAAAGTTATGAATATGATGAAAAAAGTAGAGGTGATGATGTTGGCGGTGGTGATGATGATCAGGCGGTTCCTTTAGCTTTGCGAACATTTTGCATGAGGGTGGTAGAGACGGGGATGGGGTCAGTGGTTTCAGAGAGGGTGTTGTGGAAGAGGTGGGTGGAGTGGGATGCGTGGTGGCCTGGTGGGGTGGAGTGGATGAGTGAGAGGGTGTGTGTGTCAGGATCGTGGTGAACGAGAGAGTGGGCTTTCATCCATTTAATTGTGTCATCCATTGATACCCTCACCACCACTCCTGCCATCTCTCCCCTCATCCACTCCTCCACATCTCTCTCCAACTCTTCAATTGTCATCTGGCTATCTGTGCTCTTTTGTGCGTGTAAGGTGAGGAAGTGGTGAGCCAGTAGAACACCTGTGAGGGGGAATAGTGATATATATATTTAAAAGTTGGAAATTGACTCGATGATTTTTGAATACCAGCACACATCTATCTACGCGTAAATCACTTTTTCATGCCCCCCCTACCATTTTCCTCTAAGCCACCCCCTTCTTCCACATTTCCTCACCCCCTCTCACTCCCCACCTTTCCATCACCCACCACCCCCTCCCCTCCCTCACCTTTAAGCAATTCCTCTTGCGACTTCTCCAAGAGGGCATTGACACACTCCATGTTACGCCTAACCACCCCGTCGTACATCGTGTCAAGCACCCGTTGCAGGTGGTGCTTCTGCATGTGCTTGTAACCACCCCATAGTACCACCGATAACGCACCGAATCCGCCCGCAAGTGCTACAGGCGCGTATCCAATGTAATCAGTGCCTAGCAACCAAACCAGGGATGGGCGTGAAAGAAGGAAAAATAGGGATAGTGTGGATGAAGTGATGAGGATGTTTTTGTAGGTGGGATGCATTTTGAGGGATCCGGATGGAGGGAGGAGTAGAGATGGAGATGTAACCCCTTTGAACAGCTTCAAATCCACTTTTCTTTCTCCTTTTGCCCTCCTCAACACTACCACCCTCTTCGGTCGCTTCCACGTCATCACCTTATTATACAAACTGTCTGGAAAAGCAGATAAGATGGCTGTGGTCGATTCGTCTTTCTGACCACCCATCACCCATACCTGGAAAATGTCGTACTTGTCAACGTCACAATCAACCACCACTCCATGACCAACCACGCCTCTCCTCATTTTTTCTTTGAAACCCTTCAACTCCTCGAATCCAGCTGATGACAGCAGTGATGAGAGGTGTTGCATGAACCAAAAATGTCGGTCAGCAAGCTCGTGCGATGACAGGTCTCCTGGTGTGGGCAGGTCAGGGTCTAATGCACTGTAGAAGAACTAAGAGTGGAATGAATTGTGGAAATTAATAATAATATTTACAATGTTAAAATTAAATTATTCCTATGCTGTTATTCATGAATTGTCACTTAAAATTTTCAATACGATTTGAAAATATTACTAACTTTAAGCTCAGGTAAGACGCTGTAGTTCTGTTTACTTATCATACTTTCTACTTCTATGGCAAAGTTTTTAAAGTCTTCATCCTCTCCTTTTTTTCCCTTATCCTCCATTATTCTTTTGAAGAGTGTTCGTGAAGATAAAGGAATAAACTTGTCAATTTGTGGAGCAATTGATGTTGATTGACCCCTGAGGGCCCAAGTGAAAGATGAACATTTTGTCTTTTTGCTGAATGCCTGAAAAGTTGAATTTGAATGTTAAAAATTTAATAAACTAATGAATGACTCGTGAATGTTTAAAGCCAAACGTACATGATTCAAGAATCTCAGAGAATGCCCTTTGTTGCATTGGTTTGAGACTAAAAACTTGGCTAAGGTGAGAGCCATTTTCATCAGATACGTCTACAAAACCAATCAATATTATTCAATTTAATTAAGTTTTTTAAAAATCATAACTATTATCAAATATAATAATTAATTTTTATTCAATCAAAAAATACTTAATAATAATATTAAAATGAAATATGTAATTAGAAGCGAAAAAAACGCGTATCTACAAAGTGAACTTTTAAGTTGTCATGAATTCCCAAGTAATCCGAATTTGCCAAAAAGCTAAGCTTTTTACTAAAAATCTGGTGAAAACAGTTTAATTATAACAATTCCAAGTTTTTTCATACTTTTTTCAATTGTTTCATTGCTTTTGAAGGCTTTTTGATCACAATATTACACACTGAACTTACTAATTAGCACCAAAATAGGTATTTAAAATCAACAAAAATTAAGCTAACTCCGTCACTGATTAAATACAATTTTTCTGAAAATGTAACTATTAAAACTTCCTCAAAACCACACAGAACCACTTCAAAACTGCGCAGAGACACCAGAGCAGTTTGGTAATAGTGCAGCATGACAACACCAAATTCGTTCCCACCACCCTGAACACCATCACTGCAGCCTCCAAGCTAGGAGAAGTCACGTGTCTGGTGGCTGGAAGTCAGTGTGCTAAGGTGGCTGTGGTTGGAATGTTGCATTGGTAGTTTGAAAGGAAAATACAAGATGGATGATGGTTAGGAGGTGTGGGCAAAAAGAAAGGTTGATAGGAATTAGTGGAATGGAAAAATATGGAAATAACATGTTAAAAATTACAAATTGAGTTATTACTTTGCATTCCTTTACTCCCATTGCTTACATCATCAGCTACATCATCATCATGATCATCTCCAAAACAGCAATCACCATTATCATCATCACCACCACTAGAACAAACACCATCATCACAATCACCACCACCATCATCATCATCACCACCACAAAGGTAGCAGAGGACTTGGCTAAGGTAGCAGGTGTGTCTAAGGTGCTGTTGGCTGATCATAATGTGCTAAAGAACTCATTGGCTGGTGAGTGATGATGATGATGACCATGATGATGAAGATGATGATGATGATGATGATGATGTTGGTTATGATGATGATGACCAGTATGTGAATGATGATTATGATGATGTCACAACAACAACAACTACAGAGGTCCTAGCTAACTTGGTGGTTGAGCAACAAAAACAACACAACTTTCCAAACATCTTGGCTGATGCAACTTCTTTTGGGAAGGTAGTCTTCATCAACCTCTTTTTTCTTCCCAAAGTCTTTGAGCTTTCCATTGTTTCCACGCATCCACCTATCTATCCTCTGTTTTTCTAAACTCATCCCATCTCATCCCAATCCTTTATCCGATCTCTTTCCAGCCATGCCCTACACCCCATTTCATCGACCCATATTTTGACAAATCTTTCATCTACTCACATACCTACCCAACTAGCTCACTTTAACCTTACCACTCACCCAAACATCCCCCTAGAACCTACCCACTCAACCAACCACTAACCCACGACCCAACCACCATCCCACACCCCACCCTACTCCCACACCCCACCCTTCTCCCACACCCCACCCTTCTCCCACACCGCACCCTCCTCTCACACCCCACCCTCCTCCCACACTCCACCCTCCTCCCACACCCCACCCTCCTCCCACACCCCACCCTTCTCCCACACCCCACCCTTCTCCCACTCCCCACCCTCCTTCCACGCCCCACCCTCCTCCCACATCCCACCCTTCTCTCACACCCCACCCTCCTCCCACACCCCACCCTTCTCCCACACCCCACCTCCCCCCTCTAGAACCTCATTCCCCGCATAGCAGCCCTTCTGGACTGTGCACCCATCTCAGACGTTGCCAGCATCAAGAGTGATGACACCTTTGTGAGAGCCATCTATGCCGGTGGGAGTGTGGGGGGGGGAGGGGAGAGGGGGAGGAGGGGGAGGGAGGGTTTGGCGAGAGAGGGGGAAGGAAAGGAAGGAGGGTGTAAAGGGAGAGAAGGTCCAACCAAACTTTTCACCCATCTTTTTTTCATACATTCACCAAATCCTTCCTTCCATCCATCCATCCATCCATCCACCCAATCCACCCACCCACTCATCAACCTCAACCACCCTCCACCTACCCATCCATCCCCCCACCACAGGCAACGCCATACAAACTATAAAAAGCAGTGACGTCACAAAGTTGATGACGATTAGGAATACGTCGTTTGAGGCTGCACCGATAGAAGGGGGCAGTGCTGTCGTGGAGGAGGGTGAGTGGGTCGGGGCAGGGGGGTTGTGATTGGGGTGGTGGTGAAGGGAGGGCGGTTAGAGGGGGGGGAGGAGGGTGAGTGGGTGATGGAGGGGAGAAGTTATTTATTTCACCATCATCTATCTTTTCTATTCACCCATCATTTGCCTCTTTATTCATCCATCTAATTCTATTTTTGCCCATTCCTTACTCATAATTCATTTATCAATCCATCCATTTTTCCCCATTTATTTACCCATCTCACCTACACACCTATCCCACCAATCCCATCCACTCATTCATCCCACCCATCCAGTGACTGTGGATGCCAAGGTGGACGAGGGACATTCACAATTCATCTCGCAAGAGCTGGTCAAGTCTGATAGGCCAGATCTAGGTCAGTAAAAAAGGAAAATAACTTTGAATGTGTCAACTCTTTGCTCAACTAAGCCCGACCTTTCTTTATCAAACTTCTCCATTTAACTAACCTCCTATCCACCTTAACACAGTTCTATTCACCTAACCACCTCATTTGCCACCCAGCCAACACCCATTTTCATTGTTTGCCCACACCTAACCAGCCATTCCACACTACTCCAACAACACCCTCACCCACCCACCCATGTACCACCCACCCATTCCATCACCCACCCTTCCATTCCACCACACACCCACCCCAAACGCAACCACCCACTCACACAGCAAGCGCCAAGAGGGTCGTGAGTGGAGGCAGGGGTATGAAGAACGGCGAGAATTTCGGCATGCTGTACGAGCTGGCAGACCTGCTGGGCGGAGCGGCAGTGGGCGCTTCTAGGGCGGCCGTCGACGCTGGATTCGTCGGCAATGAATTGCAGATCGGTCAGACCGGCAAGATTGTCGCTCCGGTTCGTTGGTTTGGTGGTTTAGGGAGTTTGATTCGACCGAGAGGCGTTTGGGTTTGTTCGGTCGTGGGCTGACTGAGAGGAAGGGAAATGTAGGAAGGGATGGTGATTTAATAGGAGAAGGGCGTTGATAGAAAATTTTTTGGGAAAAAAGCAAGTTGCTGAAAGAATTTTTGTGATTTAATTGCTGTAAAAAAATAAGAAAAACATATGATTAAAAATATAAATAAATAGTTTGTATGTGTGCTGACCTCAAGGAGTTGTACATAGCAGTGGGACTGTCGGGAGCGATCCAGCATCTGGCTGGCATGAAAGAGAGCAAGGTCTTGTTGACTTAATTGTGCTCATAATTATTGTCATTAATTATCATTATTTTTATTTTCGTTTTTATCTTCAAATATTAGAGCCGTTCTGATTACTTGATGAGTTCATTTTTGGAGAATAGGAGTGATAATAGGTTAGATTATGAAATACATGAAAGTATGCATAGATTTAAAAGTAATTATCAGCATCATCACCACCCCTATCATAATCATTACCATCATCATCACCAGCATTATCATCATCATCATCATCACCACTAGCATCATCACCATCATCATCACCAGCATCATCATCATTATCACCACCTCCACAGGTGATAGTGGCAATCAACAAAGACGCGGAGGCTCCGATCTTCCAAGTGGCAGACTTCGGCTTGGTGGCTGACCTCTTTAAGGTGCTGTTGTGCTGGTGGTGGTGGTGATGATGACGATTGTTGTTGGGGTGGTTTTTTGTTTGGATTGTTGGTTTTGTTTTTTTTGTTGGTTTTGTTTTTTTGTTGGTGTTTTTTTTTGTTGGTATTGTTTTTTTGTTGGGGTGGTTTTTTGTTGGGGTTGTTTGATGGTTGTTGTTGGGGTGGTTTGTTGTGTAGTTGTCTTGAGAGTGTTCACACACAAACACACACACAACACATACTTACAGACACACACACACACACACACACACACACACACACACACACACACACACACACACACACACACACACACACACACACACACACACACACACACACACACACACACACACACACACAGGCTGTTCCAGAAATGACTGAACTGCTTAAGAAGTAGTTGGCCAACCTTTGAAACCATTTTTAATTTTAATCAATAAATATATTTTAATGACATTATTTAAATCATTTAAGTTTTTATATTATTTTTATACTCCAATATTATTAATAATTGTTCATAATCACGTTGTTTAATATATTCAATCATATTTATTTTCAAAATTATGAATATAGCAAAATTTATACGTAATCTTGCTATTATATTCTACTTTATTATTCAAGATTTGAAGTTGTATTCAATTTTCGTTATAATTTTTATTTCATAGTCATTTTTTTCAATAGTTGCTGGAAATAAATTAGACTTTCGAAATTCCTTTATTTACAGCGATAATAATCATCAAAAAATCAAAATAAATTAATTTACATTAAAAAAATTGAAATCAAAATGTAAAAATAGTATTTAACAATTTTGATCCTAAGCAGATTTCGTAGTCAAGTGTCTCAAAGCAGTCTGATGAGTCATTTATATAAAAAATTCAAACCAACTTACTGACTATGCATGAAATCTATCAAATCTCACTCTGTCATTTTTTATTAAGCTCATATTTTCTTTCTACTCCACGTCATTTAATGTACGTATTAAACACATCTTTCCGCCAAACTTTCTTTTTGACCGTTTCACCAACCAGTCAACACCACCACCCTCATTTTCCTCATCGTCCTTTCTCTTATATTTTCTCTCCATTCACCACCTTTCCACCATTCACCATCACGCCACCACCATTCACCATCACGCCACCACCATTCACCATCTTCTCACCATTCACCATCACGCCACCACCATTTACCAATTCGGAACCTCCAAACTTTTCAAGAACCTCACAAATACAACGAGTGACGTAATCTACGTTCTGAGTGGTGATGCCACTCATGTTAACTCGACCGTTTTTGAGTATGTAGATGTGTCTGTCTTCTATCAAGTACTTCGCGTGTTTGGCTGTGTTAGTGTGGGTGGGTATTTGGCTGTGGGTGGGTGGGTGGGTGTTTGGGTTGTTGAGTGTGGAGTGGGTTGGGTGGTTGGGTAAGTGTGGGTTAGTGTGGATGGGTTTTTAATTGGGTAGTTGTTTGGGTGTTTGGGATGGGTGGGTTGTGAGAGGGGTGTGAGTGTGATCTGGAGTGTGAATTTGGGGGGTTGTTTTGAGCTGTGAGTGAGTGTTTAGGTTTGGGTTTTCATCCTATTCCATCCCACTTACCACCCAATCCTGTGTAAGAAAACATTCCTTTCTGGGTCAGTACATGCTCCCACGATCCAGGCGCTCCCATGGCAACAAGTTTATCGTGGAACAATTTCCTCATTTGTTTGATCCTTTCCACCATCGTTTTAACGGTTGCTTTCCTGTGTGGCGTGGTGTGGTTCCGTTTAGATAGGTTCAGATGTTTTTCTAAAGTTTTATTAACACTTCTATCATCGTCATCTTCATCATCACTTTTATTCCATCCATCCACACACACCCATCCATCCATCCATGCATTACCCACCCACCCATCCATCAATCAATCAATCAATCTTTAATGATTTGTATAGCGCCTTTTACTAAGTGAACAAAAGCGCTCAGCCATCACGTCTTGAACAAGTACGTCTTCAGGCCTCGACGGAAAGTTATGAGTGACTTAGTTGAAGTTAAAGAAGAAGGTAAAGAATTCCATAAAAGAGGACCACAGTAAGAAAAAGAACGTTTAGCAAAAGAGTGTTTAACTGGAAAACGAAAAGAACGATTAAAGGTGGATGATCTTAGACCAGATTTAGGGGGTTGTTTAATTAGATTTTTAAGAAAAATTGGAGCATTACAGTTATGATTTTAAAACATATTTAGGCATATTTTAAAAGTCACTCTAGATCTCAAAGGTAACCAATGTAACAAACGAAGATAAGGAGAAATGTGAGAAAACTTAGGAGCACGAGCAACAAGACGAGCAGCACAATTGAAGGTTTTATTTAGAGGAGCTAAAGTAGTATCAGGGAGACCATAGTAAAGAGAGTTGCAATAATCAATCCTGGATAGAACTAGAGAAGATACAAGAAGCTGTAGGGTAGGATCATCGAGAAAAGGAAGAAGCTGTTTAATACGACGAATCCATGCATTACCCACCCACCATCCACCCATCCATCTATCCATCCATGCATTCATGCATGCATGCATCCACCCACCCACCATTCTTCCATCAGTAGGGGTTCACTCAAGACCCTAGTGACCACCACAGCCCCACGGGATGGTGGGCTAGAGTAGTTGGTTCTGATCACATCGCATAAGTAGCCTCCTGAGGTAGTGGTGGTTGGTGGTTGGTGGTTGGTAGTGGGTGGTTGGTGGTTGGTGGTTGGTAGTGGGTGGTTGGTGGTGGGTGGTTGGTAGTGGGTGGTTGGTGGTTGGTGGTGGGTGGTTGGTGGTTGGTAGTGGGTAGTTGGTAGTGGGTGGTTGGTAGTGGGTGGTTGGTGGTTAGTAGTGGGTGGTTGGTGGTTGGTAGTGGTTGGTTGGTGGTTGGTAGTGGGTGGTTGATGGTTGGTAGTGGTTGGTTGGTGGTTGTTAGTGGGTGGTTGGTAGTGGGTGGTTGGTAGTGGGTGGTTGGTGTTTGGTAGTGGGTGGTTGGTGGTTGGTAGTGGTGGTTGGTGGTTGGTAGTGGGTGGTTGGTGGTTAGTAGTGGGTGGTTGGTGGTTGGTAGTGGGTGGTTGGTGGTTGGTAGTGGGTGGTTGGTGGTTGGTAGTGGGTGGTTGGTGGTTGGTAGTGGGTGGTTGGTAGTGGATGGTTGGTGGTTGGTAGTGGGTGGTTGGTAGTGGGTGGTTGGTTTAAGGTTGGTTGGCTGATGAAAGATGGTAGTGGTGTGGTTGGTGGTAGGTTGGTGGCTGGTGGTTGGTTTGGGGTGTGTGATGGCTGGTGGTGGTAGTGGTTGATAGTGGGTTAGTTGGTAAATTGTTGGGTTGGTTGGTGGTGGGCTGGTGTTTGGTTGGTGGCTGGTGGTTGGGTGGTGGTTGGTTGGTTGATGAACGGTGGTGGTTGTGGTTGGTTGTGGTAGGTAGGTGGTGGTGGGTAGCAGTGTTATTTTCGTTTCATAAAATAATTATAGTTTTTATTTCAGTTTCGTTTTAGAATTAATTATAGTTTTTATTTTCGTTTTCGTTTTGAAAATAATTATAGTTTTTATTTTCGTTTTCGTTTTAAAAATAATTAAAGTTTTTATTTTTGTTTTCGTTTTTAAAATAATTAAAGTTTTTATTTTCATTTTAGTTTGAAAATATATTAATTTACAACTTTGAACACTATTTTTTTATATCTAAAAAAATTAATTGATCATAAAATGAAACAATAAAATAGAACTGTATATTAACAACAAATGAGTTTTATAAATTAACAGTCAATTGAAATAATATAAGAATTGAGTACGTAAATTATTGAGTAATAACAAATTTACGATTAAAATAAGTGATAATTTAATTGACAAAGCGAAGCGGTAATAAAATAACGTTTTATAAATGGCGCTACTTTCATAAAGCCCAAAGATAATGTTTATAACATAGACATATATTTTTTATATAAATTATACATTGGGGAAAAAGATACAGGAAAGTGAAAGACTAAAAAGATACCGTGAGGAGAAGTCAGAAAGCAGGAAGTTGGAAAAATATGTAGATGGTTCAGATGGAGCGAAAGTTAGGATGATGTGTAGGGGGGATAGCTTGACGGTAAGGAATAATGAAATTGTGCGCTGGAAGTATGAGAAGGAGGATAGGAAGTGTGTTTGTGGGGAGGAAGAGAATGAGAGGCACGTTTTGCTGGAGTGTGGGTTGTATGAAGAGTGGAGAGAAGAATGGCTGACGGTTTGGAGAAGGGAGCGTGGAAAACAGGACCCGATGGAAGGGGTCCTTGGTTACCAGTAAGAGGATCGGAGGATGGAAGAAGTGGTGCTGAGAAGTGTGGGAGTGATCTAGAGACAGAGGGAGAGAAAAGAAAGGGGGAGATGAAAAGAAAAGATATGAAGTGTCGAGACAAAGGCACTATAAAGACTTATACTACTACTACTACTACTACTACTACTACTACTACTACTACTACTACTACTACTACTACTACTACTACTACTACTACTACTACTACTACTACTACTACTACTACTACTACTACTACTACTACTACTACTACTACTACTACTACTACTACTACTACTACTACTACTACTACTACTACTACTACTACTACTACTACTACTACTACTACTACTACTACTACTACTACTACTACTACTACTACTACTACTACATATTATGGCATACTTTTAAATTTATTTAATTTTCGTTTTGGAAATAATTATAGTTTTTATTTCAGTTTCGTTTTGGAAATAATTATAGTTTTTATTTTCGTTTTCGTTTCGAAAATAAATTTAGTTTTTATTTTCGTTTTCGTGGAACGATTATTCAGAATTGTCGTTTTCGTTTTCGTTTTCGTTACGAAAATAACACTGGTGGGTAGTTGAGTGGTAGATTCAAAAAGAATGGCGATTAAGTTAAAACGTGATATAAAATCAGGTCACTGGCTATTTATATAATTTATATTAAATAAATAGGTTATATGACAAACTTATTTTAGGAACGACGTCAGATGACTTCACGAAATAGGTCAAATGGCCAATTCTCTCATCTGATTGGATGTGGGAGTTTGAGGAGGGGAGCGCTAAATTTAGTTGGTGGACTCTTTTAACTAATATACAAACTCATTTATCAACTCTTTTATCAATCAACCAACACCTATTTTTCCATCCATTCATTTATCTATTTATTCATCCAACCATCCATCCATCCATCAACCAACCATATAATCCGAAGTTCTTGGAGAAGGATTGAGCAATAAACATCTCAAATCCCATGTCTGCAAACAACCTAGAAGGGATATTTCAGAAACAATCAAGCATCCCATTTGAAATCCTTTTATTTCATCCTCTTGTCTCTTTTTCTTTTTCATCCACTCATCCTTCAATCCATATCCCTTATCGAATCATCATAAGACTATCTACCATTTGAAAGATCGTTTTTTGAAACTAATTTCATTTACGGGTCATCCATCAACCACCCAACCATCCACCTATTCATTTCTCATCCACCTCAATATCACCCACCCATTCATTTATCCATTAATTCATCTATCCATCCATCCATCAATCCATCCATCCATCAATCCATCCATCCATCAATTCATCCATCCATCAATCCATCCATCCATCAATCCATCCATCCATCAATCCATCCATCCATCAATCCATCCATCCATCAATCCATCCATCCATCCATCAATCCATCCATCCATCAATCCATCCATCCATCCATTCATCCATTCATCCATCAATCCATACATCCATCCATCCTTCCATCCATCCATCAATTTATATCACCTTATAGATGCAGCATCATCATCAACACTACCAGATGCAAACCCTTGGTATGCAAAGTCGAAAAAGACAAACATTTTCTTTTTCTGAAATGTTAATAATAATTTTATTAATAATAACTGTATTAAAGAAACAAATAACTAATTTATTATTATTTTATTCATTAATTAATTAGTATTCTCGTTTTCTCATGACCTTGATGACGTGACCAATTTGTTTCCATTCTTCTAGTGTTGGATCAACACCTGGGGAAAGATAGATTTGATATATAAATATAAAAATAAAATAATACTCATTATTAAATAAATATATATATATTAG
>OX030967.1:3468589-3493589 GCA_943735955.1 Piscicola geometra | reverse complement strand
TTGTGTTGCATGCCAAGAGATGGACAGTGATGTTTCAAAAGATGACCCTGGTAATAAACTTATTCATAATATAATATAAATATTATATTAGAATTATTTTTTTCACAATTTTTTCTCCGCGCAGTATTAGATCTAGTGGCCGCAAGAAGTCAAGCAATGGAGAGGCAAAACAAGCCTCCAAGCACCTCGAGTATTATCGATTCTGGTGAGCATATCATAGCAACCAATGGTTCATCTATTACTAATGTTCTAGGTAAAACCAAGAAAAGTATTATTAGATCGCTCTTGAATTTTTTGAAAGAGCGCTATATACATTTATTTCATTGATTGATTTTTAAAATGTTCAGCATTGCTTCTTAGACAGTGTTAATATTTACTCCTGCTGCAGGAAGTGCGCCACAAGGACAAATGCAAGCTGCCACTACCTCTCCCATCCATCATGAGCTACCCATCATCACTAACGACACTTCATTTTCCCCTAATGTCACCCAAGCATCTTGCAGTCAGCCTCAGCATCCCCAAGAAACCCTACCTAGTCATGTCATCCACAACCACTATAATAACTGTCATATCCACCAACCATCTCCATCTGAACCCCAAACTTGTATTGACCCCAAAGAAAATCTACCTAACTGTGTTATTCACAACCATTATAATAACTGCCATATTCACCAACCATCACCATCTAAACCCAAAACCAGCTACTCGGGAGAGAAAGAGAAAAGGAATATATTAAGGATTATCGATTCTATTGATAATAATGTAAATAGTATTCCTCGGCCTTCTGATCTGTCGAATCTTAAGAGTTATTTGGAATTTGCCAAAGCCTTGAAATCTCTTTGTGACCTGCGTAGAGAATTCGCATCGATGATTCAAGAGTGAGCTTATCTAACATCTTAACCAACATTAAGACTAAAGAATTAATATTCAATAAAATTAAATATATTGTCTTTTTAAATAGTGACCTCAAACATGATTCTTTTTTATAAAGTACTGACGTTTAAATATGGTCATTCAATGCCTTGAAATATGTATTTAATTTGTTTAAATAAAAGCATAATCCCTTGTTGCAATATCAGTAATAAATCAAACCATTAAAAGCCTAAATGTTCAGATCAAATTAAATGGATAGGGAAAAATTAAAATTAAAAATTAGTTTTAATAAAAAAAGATTTTTTAAGATGTTTTTGCTAATCTTGGCGTTAAGCTACCAGTAAATATTAGAATCAAAAAATATAATTTTGCTTGCTCATCCAAACACAGAAAAATTAAATGTAAAAGAAATATTGTAAAAAAGATTTTGAATTCCTATGCATTTTTAGTTTTCTTTGAGGTATCTTTTTGAATTATAAGCAGATTACTTACAGAAAAACTGAGACATTTAATCATAAAGTTCAGATGGCGTAGAAACAAGAAACTAAAATGTGTATACATTAAAATGATGTCATGCGGATCGATTTATTAATTTAATCAATAAATCAAAATATTAATTTAATTAATAATAACTTGATAATTAACTTTTAATCATCCATTTTAGCACAAAAGGTTTCTTGAACAGCAATGAAGATGTGTATGTAGCTCGTTTTGAAATTTAAATATGAAAGTAAGTATAATCATCAAGAATATAAAATCATCACCGTTCTCACCACCCACGTCATCACCATCCTTCTTTACCACCCACAAATCATCATCATCATCGTCACCTCCACACATCATCATCATCATCATCCTTTCACCCCAACATCATTGTCATCATAATAATGACTGTTTTTATTATTTTTTAAAACCTTCATAATCTTTCTATCATCCATCATCACTGCTATAACCACCACCATAATCACTCACATCATCTCTATTATCATCATCACTACTACTACTACTACTACTACTACTACTACTACTACTACTACTACTACTACTACTACTACTACTACTACTACTACTACTACTACTACTACTACTACTACTACTACTACTACTACTACTACTACTACTACTACTACTACTACTACTACTACTACTACTACTACTACTATTACTCCTAATACTACTACTACTACTACTACTACTACTACTACTACTACTACAACTACTACTACTACTTCTACTTCTACTACTACTACTACTACTACTACTACTACTACTACTACTACTACTACTACTACTACTACTACTACTACTACTACTACTACTACTACTACTACTACTACTACTACTACTACTACTACTACTACTACTACTACATCTTTCAGCGATATTTATTCTATAAAAATCCTCTTCACCACTACCAACACAACGTTTTTGTGCTTTCGAAGGAGTTTCTAGAAAATGAAAATCAAATCAAAATCAAATAAATTCATATAGCGTTTTTTTATTAAATCAATTCAAGAGCGCTCCTATAAGCGATCATATGGATTCGATTGACTCTTCATAATCCGTTCTGAGTCCCTAAATCATCTACTTTTACTACCATTGCACCGAAGTCATCCTTAAATCAAATCCTTCACACCGATCTGCTTCGTCGTACTGGGCTCGAATCGGTATGAAGAAGAACAGCTTCTGATCGATTATTTATACAAATAATTTTTATACATTCTAGTTTTTTAGATGTTTCAAGATCATCATTATTGGTGGAAAGAAATCATTTTTCCTTTTCACCACCAATCCACCTGGGACTTCGAATGATGTTCTCTTGCTGGCTTTGGCGTTGCCAGTTGCGTTATCTGTATTAAAGAAGATTAATGAAAATTACTTTCTTCTTTAATAACTCAGCCGAGTATTATAAATCAACAGCTTTCTTGCTAGTACTTGGGTAAGTTTTAAATAAGATTTTAGAACTGCTCTACTGAATAGTTTTCTTAATTTGATCACCTTGCTTAGAATCGTCTGCCTTCAACTGGGGATCTTCTTCAGAATAAAAAGTGGAAGTTTTTTGAACAAAGTGTATAAGATTAAAAAAAATAAATTTATTTTTATTAATTGAAATAAGCGACTGAATTTTATCAAAATCAATGTGGTTTGAAAGCTATTTTGAACTACGAGTTACCATTAAAACCTCTAATAAAGCGATTCTTTTCACTAGTTGGTATTCCATTTTATTAATTATTTTTTCAAATAGTTTTAAAAGCTATTTTGAAATTCGAATATTCACTAGTTTGTATTTTATTAATTATTTCTTCAATATTTTCATAAAATAAAAAGCACTCACTACCATCATTTTTTTTTCCGGAATGCTTTGATCTATCTTTGTTTTGAAGAAATAAAAATTAAAATATACTCTTTATAATAATAAAAAAAGATAATTATAACAAAATGTTTTGTTCGGATCGACACCACCCATATACGTTTCGAGCTCTTCTTTCCACTTGTGCCTGTAAGAAAATAAAATGTCTTTTATATTAAGATCATATTTAGATAAATTTAAAAATTCTAACTAATGATTGAGAAAGACTTTAGTTATATATTTACTCAACAAACCCAACTAAATATTTTGATTCGCTCATTTAGAATGAAGAGTTCAAAAGAGAAATGCAAAAGTTATGCGTGCCAAGAATGACAGAAAGAAATTGAAAAAAGCATATTTTGCGAGATTTTAAATGACAAAAATCTGTCGCTAGTTTTTATTTAATTATTTTTTAATTCTTTTCAAAAAAATAAAAGCAGTCACATACCCGTTGATTCTGAATTCCCTAATTTATCTTTTTCTTGGAAAAAAATTTATTGAAATATAATATTTTTGGTAAAAAAAAAGTAATTTATAAACAAATGCTTTAGTCTAGCTAATTGTTCTTAGTATCGACACCACCCACATACGTCTCTCACTCTTCTTTCCACTTGTGCCTGTAAATAAATAAAATTTCAACCACATTTTTATTGTATTTTTGTGATAAATATTTTATTTATGGAATTTTATTTCCGTTTTATTGATTTAATCAGGTTTATTTATTCTGAGATTTTAACGTTTCTTCGTATATTTATTAATGATTTTAAACAAATACGTTTTTTTTTGGGTTTCTTTGTCCGTCCCTCGGCTTCTAGTATACATGAAAAAAAAAGAGTTTTCAATAAATCTATATTTTTTTTAATAATAAGTTCTACATTCGTTATTCTAAATAGTATTAATTCTCTAATTTTTAATGTTTTAAAATTCTTTTTCCAATTTTTTAATGTTTTTAAAATTCATAAGTCATATTTAAGTTATTATTTTTATCATTTAATCATGGCAATTCTTGAAATACATCTACTTACTTTTGCCTTTTTTCGCCAGTTTTCCAAGGTCCTCCAGAGCTGAAAGGTTAAAGATCCGGTTGTTAATGTAGTTCTTTTTTCAGATTTTAGAGCTATTTAGTCTTATAATTTGTTAAAGAATAATTCAAAATTAATGACTACATACTTTTCTGTTTTTTAGCCATCTTTTCTGCTTTAACTTAAACAAAAAAATATTCGTTAAATTATATAATGAAAGCTTCAATGAAATGGAAAGCTTTGAAGCTTCAAACTATGAAAATGCTATGAGCTCCAATGCTTTTTAGGTCACTTCACGACATTTTCTACCAAATTCTTGTTGAACTCTCATCATTTAAAGTGATCAATCTATTTTTAACACCAAAAATTATTTTATTTTAACAACATGACTTATTTATTTAAAAAATGTTATATTGAAATCGTTATGTGACAACACTTCCACACCTCGACGTGTTTTGTGACGTTCTTCTGGCATTTCTTCTTCGTCGGCAAAGGTTACTGTTTTCAACATTTCCTCAACATTTATATTCCAATGAATAGCTCCATAATCTCATGACTATACGTTGATACCATGGAGTAAATAATAAATTCATAATGGCTTTAAATGACAAACCTTTGTCAGGAGAAGAAGCTGCTTCTTCATCTGATGAATCATCCATAAATTTAAAAAAACTTTTTTTGGGGTCATTATAATTTTCAACAACAACAATTAATTAATTAAATGAGCTTTGATTATTGAGTTCTACAAGATTAAAAAAAAACGACACGAATCAGATTCAACTTAACCGCAATGAAAAGAATATTAATAAAAATAACTTTATGATTTTAAAAAAATAATCGCCACTACGGAACCTGGCGTTCTTGGGAGTTCCAATGATTCATCCATCTCTTCAATTGGTTTTACCGTTTTAGAAAATATAATTTAGTGGACCGAATACGAAGATTGAAATGAATTTACGCATGAATATTCATCTTAGGAAGAAAAGCATAATCAAAACCTACCAGGCATGGAAGTAGTTTTGTGAGTTGCTAAAAAAAAGTTCACATATATTTTAGTTAATAAATAATGGGAATACTTTGAATTATTAAATTTTGGATTAACCTTTTTTTCTTTTTCGTTTACCACTTTCTGTTATTTTGAATAATAGATGAAAATATTTTTGACTTGCTAAAATTAAACTGTAAGTACTGATTATAATGAATAAAACAATAGCTAGTTTTGAGTGAAATTCTAGTTGTTTCAATCATATATTTTCATTAAAATATTTAGTTTAAAGGTTATTTAAGATGTTAAAATTGTTATTAGGGAGTTTAAATCGTCAAAAAATTCATTTTAAAATTAAATTTTAAATTTAGTTTTCAATTTCGATTTGAACTTCAATCTGAGTATTATATTTTGTTACATACGTCCTAACTGCTTTGCATTTAAGGAAAAATAAAAAATAGTCGGCGACTCTTTCACGGATGCCCTTTAACACTGGTGTCTGAGGGCTAAAATCTAGAACCTAAGTATTATTTTTTGGCTTGCAAAATTTTGTGAAAAAATTTTGAAAAATTTGGTCTTTAAAAAACTCTTTTCTCATCTTAATGATTGGTTATACATAATTAATTATATTTATTACATGACTAATTGTGCAATAATATTAATACATACCTTTCTCAGAAGGAACAGGTGTTTCGTTTGCAAAATTATCTAAAAAAATATAGTTTGTGAATTTCTTTCAATCATTTGTGAGATTGAAACCTCCAAGAATACCAGAGGATTACATTTCATTTGAAGTAATAATTATTTAAATAGTTGTTAAAAGTTTCATAAACAATGGTACGTTTCAATTCTCCTCCACCTGAAGCACGGTTTGCTGGGTTTTCCAGCGATTCAACCTCCACTGAAATCGGATATTATGAAGTTTCAAATTATTTTAAATAATAATATTAATAATAATATTTTTAAATATTAAAATATTCACCCCAAAAACTATTTTTGGGATGGAAATGAAATTGAAAAAACGGACTTGGGGCAGACTCAGATTTTGGGACGATCTCCGAAACGGCACCTTCAATTATCATTAGAGTTAATCAATGAGTAAAGGTTTCACAAAAATTATATAAAATAGCGTTAGAGTTAATAACTAAGTAAATTAAAAACCATAAATAACTAGAATATTATTACTACTTACCTTTTCCTCTTTTTTGCCTGACGTAAGCTGTGGTTTTAATATCATTATTATCTTTAAAAAAATCCTTCTTTACGAGTTTTCATTTAAAGACTTAATAATTAAAAAGTATTTCTAAAAGAGTCAAAAAAGTATATTATAATTATAATTACAGTAATAGATTAATTGAAGTATTAATTATTTTTTTACATACCTCTTTTATAGTTCGGTATGGCATATGCTGAAAAATTATTTTCATTTCTAATTATATTATTAATATCGATGAGTTACTGTGGAATACCAAAATCTCCGAACATTTATAATTTTAGGACTTGGAAATTTTTTCATTAATTATTGTTTTTTTTGGCTCTTATTTCGGACAAAAGTTTTCAACCGTATATTTAAAACTCGTATGTCTATAACTGGAAAAATAGTGGCCAATAATAATTTTCTAAAACGATACTTATATTTTAGGAAGTTAAAAAAAAAGATTCTAAGTGTCCAAAGATGTTGGTACGTGACGGTGGGTTGCAATATAAACTACCGTCAACTATCAATTTAACCTGGTTACATATCAATTCAACCTAGTTTTTTTCTTCCTCTTTTATTTGGTTTCTGATCATTCAAAATTTCTGAAAAGCGATCATTAGCAAGTTTAAAATCGATTTGTTTATTGATTCATTCATTAATTGCCAAATCGAATCAACCTCCAACCCTCTAGACTGAAAGCTATAGACCATACTTCGGATCTTCTTCCACGAGAAGACAACGGTGATGAAGATGATAAAGAGGGTGAACGCCGTCAAAAACACTTTGAGGATCAGCATTCGGAACCAATTTTTCTCTGTAATTTCATAAGCATATTGTATATATTTATTTATTTATTTATATATGGGGTTAAAAAGTCACACAGTATTTTCAATTATATTCAGTCTTCCGTAATACCAGGATATGAGTTTTTCTATATAAATCAACTTATAAGATAAAAAATTATTCCGAAAAAAACTTATTCGATAATTTTAAAATAAAAATTCGAAAAAAACCAGAACAGTCAAGCCAACTTTTTTTAGTTTCGACAAAGATGCACGTGTTGTTGACACTCATGAAGTTCGGATTGCATCTGCAAGTGAAGCTTCCTGTAGGTTCAAGCAATTACATGAATTCCACTGATTTAATCAATCAATCAAATACATTTGTATAGCGCTTTTTCATAATTTCAAAAGTGCTCTACTGAATTAATCCAAAACCGAAGAACCATGTTTGTCTTCAATCAAACTATAAAGTTTGAGTTTAGATTTAATCAGACTATACAATGTATACATACATACATACATACATACATACATACATACATACATACATACATACATACATACATACATACATACATACATACATACATACATACATACATACATACATACATACATACATACATACATACATACATACATACATACATACATACATACATACATACATACATACATACATACATACATACATACATACATACATACATATGGCCAAGTGTAGACGAGAGCCAATGGCTCCATGGTTTGATGGAGAATGCAGGCAGGCAAAAAGAGATTGTCGCAAAAAAGAAAGAAAATACAGGAAAACTTTGCAAATTGTTGATAAAAACAATTTTATCACTGCCTGTAGATCGAAAAATTGCCTTCTTGTAGGAAAAAGAAACTTATACTGGAAAAATCTTGTAGATGAAAATAGAATGAAACCAAAGCAACTTTGGAATATTATCAATAAACTGTTGTGTGATGAGTCGGATTTTGCTGATGCTGAGACTGATTTTTCTGCAAACACGTTTTTACATTTCTTTAGCAATAAGGTAGAAAGAGTAAGACAAGACACAGAAAATAGTGATGTAAATGACAATTTGATGTTTTCTGATTCTGAGATTCCGGAGAATTATAAATTGTCAAGTTTTTCTATCTTAAGTGAAGACTATGTAATAAAAGTTGTTTTAGATTCGCCAAATAAAACATGTTCATTGGATTGTTTACCAACATTTGTTTTCAAAAAATATATTAACTTGTTTTCAAAATTTTTAACAAGTTTTATTAATCTTAGTCTAAATTTGGGTAAATTTCCTAATTTATGTAAACATGCGCTAGTTGTTCCACTATTGAAAAAAGATGGCTCAGACATAAATAGTATAAATAATTATAGACCGGTTTCAAATCTTTCTTTTATTTCAAAGTTAATTGAACGCATTGTAGCTAAAGAACTGTTAGAGTATTTGACCTTCAATAGTCTATTGCCTGTGTACCAATCAGGGTACAGGCAGTTTCATTCCACTGAGACTGCTTTGTTACAAGTACTTTCTAGCTTATATGCAGCTATGGATAAAAATGAGACATCAATATTGGCATTTTTGGACATGAGTGCAGCGTTTGACTGTGTTGATCATAGTATTCTATTGGAGCGACTTAGTCGCAGTTTTGGAATAACTGGGGTTGTTTATTCATGGTTCGAATCATATTTATTTAATCGTTCACAACAAGTTTCTTATAAAAGTGAGTTGTCTGAAAATCAGATTATCACACATGGTGTACCACAGGGTTCTGTTCTTGGTCCGATTCTTTTTCTTTTGTATACTTCAGATGTTTTTAAAATTATTGAATCTTCTGGATTTTTGGGTCACTCATATGCTGATGATATACAGTTGATCGTCAGTTGTTCCCCGTTTGAATTTCAGAATTCAATTGATAAGTTAGTAAAATGCTTATCAAATATCGATTTATGGATGTCAGCAAATCGATTGAAGTTAAATCAAAGCAAAACCAAAATACTACCGATAGGCACTTGGCAGCAGCTTTCTAGGATTGAGGTCGACCATGTTGTTATTGATGGCGAAGATATTGAACTATCCTCTCAAGCAACTAATCTGGGTTTTATTTTTGATAAAAAACTTACAATGAATGAACACATTAAGCATTTGACCGGCACATGTTCTTATCAGCTGCGCAAATTAATGTCAATCAGAAGGTCATTAACTACTGCTACCACACAAGGTCTGGTACATGCGTTCATTCACTCTCGGTTGGACTACTGCAACAGTCTTTTTTGGGGTTTACCTGAGAGATCGATCGGTATGCTTCAGTCCATTCAGAACCGTGCTGCTAAAGTTGTAGTTGGTGCATACAAATATGACCACGTCACACCTATTTTTAAGGAACTCCATTGGTTGAGAGTGGATAAGCGAATTATTTTTAAGATATGCATGCTGATGTATAAGTGCTTAAATGGACGTGCACCAAAATACCTTATGGATAGGTGCACTTTGAAAACCAACACTTTGCAACCCTATCGATTGCGTTCTGATGAGGTGAACTACTTGGCTGTTCCACCCACACGTTTAAAAATAGGGACAAGACAATTTTCTGTGTCTGGCCCTCTTGTATGGAACAGCTTGCCAAATCAATTGCGGCAGCCGGGCTTAACGGCTAAGATGTTTAATGATATGCTGAAAACATATTTGTTTTCACTGTCATGAAATTAATGTTTAGAGCGCTATTGAGATTTATTAAATGGCGCTATATAAATATTCTGATAGATAGATAGATACATACATACATACATACATACATACATACATACATACATACATACATACATACATACATACATACATACATACATACATACATACATACATACATACATACATACATACATACATACATACATACATACATACATACATACATACTTCAGGCATCTCGTCATTTTTTATTTCTTTAACAACAAGCGTTTTTTCCAAGGGTTACACGTATGTTACTTACGGTATGAATAGAGTTTTTTTTAAATAAATAGCTAAAAAAAACAATATTTTATGAGAATTTTGTTAGAATAGAATTAGAATACTTTAGGAGTGTGGCAAACCTAGGGAGTTTTCGCAGTTTTTGTTCTCGTCGTTGCAAGCGTTTTCGTTGAGACATTCGTTCACGTCTTGTCGGAAGAAAAGAATAAAACAGAATTTAACTTTTCAAGATCTTAGAACACACCACAAAACATCGACACGCTTGATTACCATAATTAATTGATGTGATAATTATTAAATTATAAAACAAATACTAAGTTAATTATAATTAGTACTGTATTAATTGTAATTAAATTTGTAAGAGCGCAAGCAAATGGAGGCAGGACCTTCGCATTCGCCCTCAGAGTGGCTGTATCCACGCTCACACCTGCACACATAAGACCCCGGGATATTGTGGCATTCTTCCTTCTCTTTCGCGCATAAACTTTTGTCCAAACACTCGTTCACGTCTGCCAACCAATCAATCAGTCAAAGAAATCAATCAGTCAAATAAATCAATCAGCCAAATAAATCAATCAGTCAAATAAATCAATCAGTCAAATAAATCAATCAGTCAAATAAATCAATCAGTCAAATAAATCAATCAGTCAAATAAATCAATCAGTCAAATAAATCAATCAGTCAAATAAATCAATCAGTCAAATAAATCAATCAGTCAAATAAATCAATCAGTCAAATAAATCAATCCGTCAAATAAATCAATCAGTCAAATAAATCAATCAGTCAAATAAATCAATCAGTCAAATAAATCAATCAGTCAAATAAATCAATCAGTCAAATAAATCAATCAGTCAAATAAATCATTCAATCAAATAAATCAATCAGTCAAATAAATTAATCAGTCAAATAAATCAATCAGTCAAATAAATCAATCAGTCAAATAAATCAATCAGTCAAATAAATCAATCAGTCAAATAAATCAATCAGTCAAATAAATCAATCAGTCAAATAAATCAATCAGTCAAATAAATCAATCAGTCAAATAAATCAATCAATCAAATAAATTAAACAATCAATCTGGCCAGAAATGCATCAATTCAAATTTGAAAAAAAGTTTTCGGTGGAAAAACTTGGGTTTTCAACGTTATGAAGGAAATTTGAAATGAAGATATTAAATATATCAAACTATTATTCATTATTTTAAATATTATAAGATGATACAAAGATTATGAAAGATTTTTCAAGAAAATTAAATTTAGAAGAATTTTTAAGAATTAAAAATGAGAAAAAAATATTTGCATTAAAATTGGACGATGGACTTCCTTAACCTTCGCAATCTTTTCCTTTGTCCTTGAAGCCACGTTTGCAATTACAAACGAAACTACCTTGAAATGGAAACCAGGTCAATTATGTAAAGTGAAATAAATTCATTTCCGACAAATCCCTTAACCAATCTTATTAACCCATTAACGCATACTGTCCTTTTTTAAGGACAGCAATAAAAAGTTTTTTTTATAATAGTTATTTTGATTATATTTATTATCTTTGCAACTAATCCAGTCCTATATAAACTGAAGTCTTTGTTTAAAAAAATTTTGTGATTTGAAATTGATAGATTATTTCGATATTCTGATTTTTCAAGGCGATAGCTAAATTTTTTGTGTTTTTGTCATGGCTCATGAAAAAAAGTTAGTTATAATTTTATTTAATGTCTACTATTCGTAATGTATAATATTATTTTATTGTTATTCATTCTTACATCTTATTTTAAAATAAATTTCATTTTACATGTAATATTATTTCCAAAAACTGTGTTTTATTGAGTGTCCTTTTTTAAGGACACTATGCAGTAATACTGATGGTAAAAACAATTATTTTTAGATTCGCTCTTCATGAAGTTCTTAGTATTTTGGAAGATGACAATGATTTCTCTTCAGCAGATACAGTTCTAATAGTTTAAACGACAAATCAAAATTTGAAAACATGTCTTCCTTCACATTGTTTAATTAATTTTGTTATGTAACAGTCATCAAGTTGATAACTATACAGTATAGCTAGTTTGTGTCCATGGTCGCTTTGTTCGCAGTAAATCCTGCGGTTTGCTAAAGGAGCAAACCTGAAAGCATAATTATAGCCTATACTCATTCTTTCAGGCAATCAATCAATCAATCAAATAACTTTCTATAGCGCTCCACCCTCAAATTCAAGAGGCTATGTTCCTTTGGCAAATCGCAGGATGTATTGCGAACAAAGCGACCATGGACACAATCTAGCTGTAAGCAATGCTATAACTGTCAACAGATTTGAATAATTATTAAGATATTTTCATTGCAATGACAAAGAGAAAATTAATAAGTTAGGCAGAATGGCCAAAGTGCGTCCATTATTTGATGCTATGAATGACAGATTTCACAAGTTTTAGCCCAAAGAATGTCATTTGGCAATTGATGAATCAATCGTGCCATATTATTGGAGGCATTCGTCAAAAGAACTTATCAGAGGGAAACCTATAAGGTTTGGGAATACAGTTTGGCGTCTAAATAATAGGCTTGGTTATTTGGTAAACCCATATCAAGGAGCATCAGAAGAGTGCAATAGCGATTTAGGCCTTGGTGGATCGGTGGTATCCAAACTAATAAGATCATTTTATTAGTCAAATTGGAGATGGGCAAAAAAGATGCAAGCAATGTGGAAAGAAAGTGCAAAAGAAATGCCTTAAATGTAATGTAACTTTACATTTTGAGTGCTTCAGCATCTACCACGAATCGTGATTACCGTCAGTAGCAATGCATAGTGTCCTTTTTTAAGGACATTTTTTATTTTCATCATAACTTTTTTTGTATAAAATATTTCAGAATAATTTTTTGATTTTATTTTTTAGAATAAGTTTTTCAATAAAATGTAAAAAAATTACTTAATTCCTTTGAGTCATGCGTTAATGGGTTAAATTAGTTAATTAAATATTTCATCTGAAAATTTACTAACCAATTCTATTTTTACATTCTGAGTTTTCACGGTTGGAGCAAGCGTAATCCTCTTCACACTCGTCTTTATCTGGAGTATAAAGGCAATTGGAGACAAATTACATTCTTGATATTGAAGCAGCAGGAGTATATGAAAATCATTCACTCACCCACACAACTTTTCTCATCGTCGGCCATTTGAAAGCCATCCTTGCATTCACAAGTGTAGCTTCCGTGTACGTTTATGCATTCTAGATTTTTGCCTTGGCACAGAGACTTGTCATCCTTGCACTCATCTATGTCTGTGAGAAAAACGTTTTTTCGTGCGTTTAGCCTCTAATAAGAAAAAGTTATTCAATCAATTTGAGTTTTTAAAAAACTATCTATGAATTTAAATTAATTTTTCCTAATTTAATTTGTTGCGGCTTTTAATTATTGATTGGTTCAGAGTGAATTTTCAGTTAAGTTTGATTCATTATTTCATGAATGAAAATCACTTTTCAGATAAATTGAGATTTTCAAAACTGAATTTTTTGAGACGTGGTGTATTTTTGTATCGCAAAATAGGAACATTTGAAACGGGGGTTACAGACCAATTTTAATGATCTTCTAAAAGTATTGATTAAACAAAGATTTTATTTTTTTGAAATGTTGCATGAAAAACTCTTACCTATACATTCATCTCCATCAGCTGTATAGCCTACAGTGCAAACACATTTGTAACTACCTTTGTGGTTGTTTCCCAATAAAACCGGTATTTAATCAAATGAATTCAAAATGTATCCAGAAATTCATTAACCTTTTTTTAGAAAGAAAAAGTATTTTCAACTTTCTAAAGCGGCAAATAATTATTTAAAAAAGTTATAATTTAAAAAGTTAAAAGTTTTAATCTGTTTGAAAGACCTGGAGTGTTTTCGCACAAGGCGCCACTCTTCCGGTGGCATTCATTCACGTCTACGTCCATAGAGTCACACTCGTTGATGTCTGGTTGAGAATTTCATTTTTATGAATTACTTTATAGTATGACAATGCTACACATCCATGGTTACAACAGGCTAATCACTCAGCTACTGATTATACTACTTGCACATTATGAAACTGTATTGCATCATCTAATTAATAATAACAAAATGAAAATTATAATTCTTTGGATGTTGAGGAAAAAACAGCAAAACGTTATTTCCCAACTTTCTAACTATTCTTCTAAAAACCAGTTTTTAAATTATTATAATTGAACGAGACAACTTTCAGAAACAAAACCAACATAAAAATGTACTTAGAAAACGGATGTATAAAAAAAATATTTGTAAAAAAAGTTCCATATCGCATAGTTGTAAATAAGCTCATTTCATCTTAGAAACTTCCCCCTATGAGTACCGTAAAATATCACAATAATAATTATAAATCTTATTGCAATTTGTTTTAATTTAATAATAATAATTATAAATATTATTGCAATTTATTTTAATTTAATTACCAAGGCATTGCCCTCCTTTTTTGTAGAAGCCATGGTTGCAATCGCAAGAGAAAGTGCCTATCGATGTATGTTGGTTTGATTGAGTTATTATTATATTAATTATTGATTTGATTAAATATTATTATAACAAAAACTCAAATATAAAAATAGTTCAAATATAATTAATAGTAATTGATTTAGTTTTGAGTTAGTTCTTATATATGTTCCGAGTCGTCTCCCGATGCGCTAGCGCAATCTAAATTTTATAACTAAATATTTGTTTTTTAAATAATCTGAATATAATATAATATAAACTGTATAAGTAGATATTTATTTTTAAAAAATCTAACACTAACCGAACATTTATCCTAAAATCTAGCATTTCATTTTTGGAAAGGGAAAAAAATAACCCAAAATTTATTTAGCAATCTAATATGAGATTTCTAAATAGGGTAAAAAGAGAGTAAATCAACTAACATTTGTATACAAGTCGGAACAAGATATATTAATTACTAATATAATTCATCTCACCGATTGTATTCACACATCGTGAATATGCGACATTGCTGCAAGCGAGGGGATCTTTACACTCATCTGTATCTGTATATCAAAATGTCATTCGTGATTCCATCATGTTTTCCATATTAGTTCACAATTCAAATCAACAGAATGAAGATAAAACCTTCGCAAGTCATCATTGGGTCATTTCTTAGAGAATAGCCTAATTCACACTTGCATTCGAAATACCCTGGTGAGTTAACACACATATTGAGCGGGTGATTGCATTTGACCGCGCATTCATTGATGTCTGCGGAATGAATCGTTTGTTTGGCGCTTTATTCATCGCGAAGAATCATTATTCCAGGTAACGTAAACCTGAACTTTAAGTCTTGAACGCTCCCAATAACCGCTCAGATCGTCGGGTAGAATTACACATTTTGTAATATATTTAATTATATATTATTATATAAAATATATTATAATTAAATTATAATTGAATAAATATTTTAGTTATTTAAAATGAAAATTCAATTTTTATCACCCTCGCATTTATCTACTTCTCTGCGGTATCCATCAGCACAACGACAAACGAAACTACCTTTAGATTTAAAGTAATAATAATAATAATAATAATAATAATAATAATAATAATAATAATAATAATAATAATAATAATAATAATAATAATAATAATAATAATAATAATAATAATAATAATAATAATAATAATAATAATAATAATAATAATAATAATAATAATAATAATAATAATAATGATGACGAGCATTATTTTAGGGCGTATAACCCGAATTCGCGCTTATGATGACGTATAAAAAGTAGACATGTGGTCGTGTAGTTAGTTCTTAAAGTTTATTCTTTTATAATTTATATACAATAATTTATAGTCTTAAAACCAACCCTCATTATTGTTACATAATTGGTATGAATCATTGGTGCAAATCTGTATATCTGCACACTCGTCTATATCTGTGTGGTGAATGTAGCTCATGATTGTATAATCTTTCCATTTTTTTGTTTAATTTAAACACTTTTATTTTGAGAATAATTTTTTCTTGTTTAAATCTGTATTTGAAACCGTATTTAAAAATGCATTCTGATTTTTAATGTTAATCGGGCACGCTTTTTGTCAAAAATGTCAAGAGAAATATGAACAAATAGCTGCCTTTGCATGTGCCGTTGATGTTCTCAAAGCCTAGTCGGCATATACACGTGTAACTTCCATTCAAGTTTTTGCACTCTTCTTTGTATCCGGTGCAGTTATTCTTACTATGACATTCGTCTATATCTGTGGGAAAGACGAATGCTAATTTGAATAATAGTATCTTTTGTTGATTTGGTTAAGTTATAAAACACTTAAAATAATCTTTTTTCTTTAAAAAAAATCAGTTAATCATGAGACAAAAATATAAATGGAATTTATATGTGTTTCAAAAATATTTTACAGCCATGAATCAGAAAATAAAGCAGTTTTAATTTTACAACGACGAGTATTATTAACGTGGCGTAAACCCGGACGGGCTTCAAGACCACTTGGTTATGGAAAAATTGATAATAATATTAATGATAGATGAATAAATGGAAAGTATAGGAAAAGTAAGGTATTGAAATTTAACAATAAAATTTTATATATATATATATATGCATACATATACACATATATATATATAAACATATACATACTAGAGGTCGGACATGGACGAATTTTCCTTCCCGGTCCCGTCCCGTTCCCGAAATTTGTTTTCCCGTCCCGTCCCGTTCCCGATGGGACATCAGAATTTTGATTCCCGTCCCGTCCTGTTCCCGAAATTTTTTTCCCCGTTTCTGACACTATCGGAAGGAATTATCTCGTTCTGACAAATGCGAACTGGATCTTTGGGAGTGTGAGTAGAATTTTGACGGGATGAGAGCCAGATAACTTCAGTTTTGCTGGAGTTAAGTTTCAGTTGATTGGCATCCATCCAAGCAGCAATTTCATCAATGCATGATGACACCCTTGCTTGCAGGTCAGCCTGATGACCTTTAATGCAATGACCGTAAATCTGGGTGTCATCAGCGTACTGATGAAAAGCGAGCTCATGTCTAGCTGCTATTCTTTCCAAATCTCCAGTGTACAAAGAGAACAGTAAAGGACCAAGAACTGAACCTTGGGGGACTCCTACAGCGGAAACCGACATTGTCGATTTTGTCCCACTACAGCGGATGTCAAAACATCTGTCATTTAAGTAGTCCCTAAACCATTCTAACGCAGAGTCAGAGAAACCATAAGAGATGTGCAGTCTTCGGAGCAGTGTAGCATGATCTACCAGATCGAAAGCTGCCGATAGATCAAGCAAAACTAACAATGTAAGCTTACCGTCATCTGCTGCCCTAACGATGTCTGAAAAGACTTTGGTTATGGCAGTTTCTGTCGAATGATGACGACGGTAGGCTGACTGCAAGGGAGGGAAAAGATGAAATTCTGCGAGGTAGTTGACTACTCTGTGGAGAACTAATCTTTCCATGAGTTTGGACAACACCCTCAAGTTTGAAATAGGCCTGTACGACGAAGTTTCAGTGAGTTTAAGACTTGGCTTCTTGAGCAGTGGCGTGATGTAGGCCGACTTGAAAGACTTCGGAACCATGCCTGCCGAAAAAGACCTGTTGAATAAGCTCACTAAAAAAGGAGCAATTATTCCAGATATCTCCTTCAACAGCCATGTAGGAACCGGGTCATTCGAGCACTGCTTATTCGGAAGCCCTTGAATAGCCCTAACTACTTCTTCTTCGTCGACTATGCTGAACCCATTCAAACTGAGCCCGTGCTCGCAGAATGAAAATGTTGGGTCATCTTGGGCATTGATTGACCTTCTCGCCGACGCAACTTTCTCTGTGAGGTGTGCGTGATAGTCATCAGCACTGATGCCTGAGACTGACGACGTCTTACTTCTGCCCGCGATGCTATTGATGAGTTTCCAGGTGTCAGCTGGCTTCCCTTTGGACTGAGAAAGCTTCAAGTTCCAGAACTGCTCTCGCTTGCGTCTGCACAGACTCTTGTAAACTTTCAACTGCTTGACCCAGGCAGTACGTGCTTGCTCATTTTTTGACTTACTGTAGCTTCTCTCGAGACTTCTCTTAAGGCGTTTAGAGGCGCGACACTCATGGTCAAACCAAGGGTCCGAAGGCCTCTGGTGTTTTCTAACAGTCTTAAGAGGAATCAACTTATCGAGAATGCTAGTCAAAGTGGAGCTGTAGAAGTCAGCAGCTGAATCTACATCAAGGTCAGTGCTAGACGAGAGTGGAGACAATCGAACCTGTTGAGCAAACTCTGTTCTATCCAAGATTTTCCAGCGTCTACTAGAAGTTTTTTTGTACACAGGAGGAGGCTTGGCCAGTTGACACTTCCAGACCAACAGTTTGTGGTCAGAGAAGCCTATCTCAATGCAGTCAACTTCAAGACTCTTTCTCGAGACAACAACATCAAGCCACCCTCCTTGCCTATGGGTTGGTTGCTTGACTGATGACTGGAAACCATGAGAGCTCAGGATATTCTGAAACGTCTGAGTATCGTTATCACTCAATTTTTTAAATAAAAACTTTAGCAATGTTTGAGTAAGCCACAAAAACACCCAGCTGAAAGTTTCACTTAAAGACGTTCTGAAAGACTCATGTTCAAAAGCGTTAATTGAAAAAAAAGTTTCATTTGTTAGAAACGTCAAGAAAAATATCAGAAAAGCACTTACCTTCGCATTGGCTGTTGATCAATTCATAGCCACTTTCACACACGCACTGAAAGCTTCCCACAGTGTTAGCGCAACTTTGTTTATCCCCCATGCAGTAACTGCCGTTTGTGCATTCGTCTATATCTACGGATAAAACGTTTTATATCTGTTTGATCACTATCACGAATGTTAATTTACTTAGACTTTACTTTTTTTTTTCGTTTTAAAGGCTTATTTCGCAAAAATGATTCATCTTTTTCATCTGTCATCTGTTTTGTTAAACAAGTCAAGAAAAGTTTCAAAAAATCACTTGCCTTGGCACGTGCCGTTTATCCTTTCGAAGCCTGGATTGCACTCACATTTGTAGCTCCCCACCGTGTTTGCACATCTTTCATTAGAGCCTTGGCAAACGTCGAAACGGCATTCTATAATATCTGTTAAACAAATATTTTTGCTTTCTGTTTGATAAATATCGTGAAATTTTATTAATTAAGATTTCTTTTTTTATTCGCTTTATTTAACTTTCATAGATTTTATTTAATTTCATCGACATTCTCATGTTTGTTTCGTGCGCTTCTTGCTTCCACGAGGTGCTTCCACAGTCCTCTTCCTGCTAGTTACTGTGCGTTGGCAGGAATCGAACCTCCGACGCTTGGAGGAATAACCGGGTGATTTTTTACATAACTATTTTGTTTATGACCATTTTACTATTTTATTCTTTCTTTCTTTTTTTCAGCAAACAATAACTCCTTACTATGAAAAACTTATACTTTGTTAAACACTTCAATATGTTCAGATGCTCAAGTTTGATTTGATATAGGATTCATATGAAAACTTTTAATTATACTTTTTACACTTTTAAATCTATTTTCTGTCTAAAATAATAATTCCTTCATGAAAGTGAACTAGTAATTGGCGAATATTAGAAGTTGAAATTCAATATTAATTTCTAAAAATCACACAGTTACCTACCAATGCAATCTTTGGCATTGTTTTCTTCGTATCCTGTTATGCACACGCATTTAGAATTGTTACACTCTTTAAGTGGGTTTTCACAATGACTGTTTTCCATGCATTCTCCAATTAGTTCACCTAAAGGGCACAAAAGAGTGAATTTTTTTTGGTTTTATGTTGATTGGCATGCATCTCTAGTTGGATTTATGGTATTATTAGTACATTGTTACGTGTTAGTAGTAGTTGCATTGCAGAGTCGTAACATCACAAGTGCTTATAGTAGTTTCAGTATAAATATTACAAGTATTAGTCTATTACAAAAAGTTTTATTGTTTGTCAAAACAACATTCAACAGTTTCAAGTTCACGTTAATCACCTGAAACATATATAGCTGTGATTTCAAATGGTTGTTTTACTGATTGTTCTGTAGCAAAAATTATGTAACGGCCAGATCCAGGAAATTTATATATCAATGTTTCAGACAAGTTAATATATTTTTTTATCATTATCGGTTTTTTTTTCTCAAAATCTTCATACGAAAAACTCATTGTCACGAGCAATGAAGCATTTAGAGTTCTGTCAAAAAAGCGTTAGGTTTAGAAAAGCCGAGTTATAAGACGTCGGAAAAAGTGAAACTATGAGAAAAGGTTGAAAGAACAGAAGATCATTACTACAAAGCGTGTACAAACAAACCGTTTATTTCTGTGATGGCCTTTTACATCTAATCAAATCTATTTAGTTTAGAAACTTAGTTATAATTTTTTTTTTATAATTTATAAATAAACTTTGTATAAATTTATTAATGATTTATTAAGTGAAATAAATAAATAAAATAAATTGAATTAACAGGTCAAATATTAACATTATTATTTAATCAACTTAGATGCGTTCTTCGTTACTTAGTTTGGTTTTTCAAGAGGCTTGGCATAGTTAACGCGATATTAACGCGTTAATTACTTAACGAAGTTGAAAAATCAATGCAGATTATATTAAGTTTACGATTTTCTTTTTTTAAAGATAAGTTTTAAAAACAAATGAAAAGCGCTAAATAATAAAATGGAATATTGTTAAATGAATTTTGCCTGAAAAGGATATTGAATTTTAATGCTTTTTCTTTTTTGCATAGTTTCGATTTAAGAACATTTAAAATTTAATTCTAATTAATTATCCATTGTTAGTCTCTTAGCAAAAAAGTTACTTAGCATGACATTTTTTCCATTTTTTAAAATGGTAAATAATTATAATGGTAAATATTCATTAATATTTCATTTTTTCTATGAAAAATGTATTTTCAGTTTTTTTCAATTAATCAAGCGTTAATTTTAAGAAAATATCATTTTCATTCGATTAGTCGCAATTAAATGTTTTAAAGGCCCAATTTTTGAACTGTTTATTTGAATAAGATTTAAAAAATTATTAAAAATACTAAAATTAACAAAGATATTAGATACTTTTTTCGAAATTACAGATTTTTGGAAATATTGAGATCTAGGAAATGAACAGTAAGTTTGTACGCTAATAAAGATCCGGACAAAAAAAGAGTAAACATTACATATAAAATAAGATAAATAAAATAATGCAAACTCAGTCTGAACTAGAGGTCCGACCGGGTACCTGGAGGACTCCCACGGGAACGGTAAGGAAAATTAATTTCGGGACGAGAAATCAATATTCAGATTGGGAACGGGAAAAAACGGGAACGGGAATCAATTTTAAATCGGGAATGGGTAAAACGGAAATAAAATTTATTGGGATTAGATTCTTTAATAATTATACTTCAGCAAACTCCTAAATATGGAAATACTCCGTACTTAAAATAAGTATTAAATGCAATGGAAATGTATAACGAAGCCACTATTGCGTTGTCAATGTCAAAATCTCTAACATTACATTTGAAGTTGTTATGGCGAGTCCAAATATTAGAGAGATTAGAAAAAATGAGTGATGATGAAAACTTTTCAAATTAAATTAAACTGGTCAGTTATAATATTTTTTTTTTTTAAATTAATACTTTGAATTTGAATGATTAAATTCCAAATGATTGCTCAGTTGATAATTTCGACAAAAAAAAATGCCCATTGATCTTATTCATATGGCAGCATGACTGTTGCATCCCCAGTATGAAAGAATAATATTAAAAGAGTTTGGGATAGAAAAAAAATAAATACCAAGACTTTCATTAGAGAAAATTTAATTCCATTTTGTACAGCCAGATCAAGCTGCAGTGCCATTGAGAGAAAAAACAAATGATGGTTATTTAACCTATTGTAACGTAAAAATTTGAATAAAATTGTTTTACTATCAAATTATACGAATGATTTTATTTGTGAAGTTGTGGAGAATAAGAATGTTGTCAATATACATATTTCTAACATTATTGAAGAACTTATAATAATGAACGAAGAGAAAAATTCAGAAGAGGATGAATTGTACAAATATTCACAATTACGTCCCACCAAATTTGAAGATTATAAAGATTTTTTATTTCATTGGAGTGAAATGAGAAATTTTAAAATACTACAAGAAGTAGCCAAAATTTTGTTTAGTAACTGTGAACGGAATTTTTCATTATGTGGTCGTTTAACTTCAGACCCAAAATCATCTCATATGAAAGCTGAAACTCTTAACGGTTTAACCGTAATTGGAGTAAAATGATATGAGTTCAATACTACAAGAAGTAGCCAAAATTTTGTTTAGTAATCTTGCAAGTTCTATTCCCTGTGAACGGAATTTTTCAGCATGTGGTCGTTTAACTTTAGACCCAAAATCAACTAATTTGAAGGCAAAAACTCTTGACTGCTTAACCCGTGTGAAAAGCACTAAAGACTTGATTGAATTACTCAAAAACAATGACTAACTTCAATACTTTCATTTCAATAAATTTTAAATCGTGTTTTTTATATATAAAAAATATTTTCTGATTTTCAAATAATACATTTGAAGAAATTTTTGGGACCGGTGAAAACGGCAGCATAAATAAATGAATAACTTTTTTTGAAGAATGGGTCAGGACATGGTCAAAAAGTTTCGAGAAAAGGTCGGGACAGGGAATAGGGTTGCGGGAATGGGACGGGAATCAAAATTCTGATAGCCCATCGAAAACGGAACGAAAAAAAAATTCGGGAACGGGACGGAACCGGGAATGAAAAATCGTCCATGTCCAACCTCTAGTCTTAGCCAGCGTAGACCTGTAGGGTCAATTCAATTAGGCGGACACCATCAACAAACCGACTTGTACTGACATTGAATTATTTTACTTTTTTATTTAAATTATTTTACTATTAATTTAACTTATTTTACTTTTTTATTTAAATTATTTTACTATTTATTTAACTTATTTTACTTTTTTATTTAAATTATTTTACTATTTATTTAACTTATTTTACTTTTTTATTTAAATTATTTTACTATTTATTTAACTTATTTTACTTTTTTATTTAAATTATTTTACTATTTATTTAACTTATTTTACTTTTTTATTTGTACTCACATTGAACTATTTTACTATTTTATTTAAATTATTTTACTATTTATTTTATTTATTTTACTATTTTATTTGAAATATTTTAATATTCAATTTAAATTATTTTAATATTTTATTTAAATTATTTAACTAATTTAATTAAATTATTAAACTCTTTTAAAATTATTAACCTATTTTTAAAATTATTAAACTATTTTTTAAAAGTATTTAAATATTTTTGAAAAAAAATTAAATATTTGAAAAAAATATTTAAATATTTGAAAAAAATATTTAAATATTTGAAAAAAATATTTAAATATTTGAAAAAAATATTTAAATATGTAAAAAAAAAATGACTTAAGTATTGAAAAAAATTATTGAAATATTTGAAAAATTATTGAACTTTTTGAAAAATTATTGAAAATTGGAAAAAATTGTTGAATAATTTTTCACAATTATTAAAACATTTTTTCAATTTTTTTTATTTATAAAATTATTTTTTTTTATTTATAAAAATATTTTTCAATTTATAAAAATATTTTTTTCATTTATAAAAATAATTTTGTAATTTATTAAAATATTTTTAAATTTATTAACATTTTTATTTATTTATTAAAATATTTTTTAATTTATTAAAATATTTTTTTAATTTATTAAAATATTTTTTTAATTTGTTAAAATATTTTTTAATTTATTAAAATATTTTTTAAATTTATTAAAACATGTTTTCATATTATGAATATATTTTTTATTATTATGAATATATATTTTTTATTATGAATATATTTTTAATTATTATGAATATATTTTTTATTATTATGAATATATTTTTTTAATAATAAATATATTATTCTTTAAAATTGCAATTTTTTTTTTTATTATTATTGAAATATTTTTTACAATTATTAAAATATTTTTTACAATTAATAAACTATTTTTTACAATTATTAAAATATTTTTTACAATTATTAAAATATTTTTTACAATTATTAAAATATTTTTTACAATTATTAAAATATTTTTTACAAATATTAAAATATTTTTTACAATTATTAAAATATTTTTTACAATTATTAAAATATTTTTTACAATTATTAAAATATTTTTTTCAATTATTAAAATATTTTTTTTAATTATTAAAAATTTACTTTCAGTTGTTAAAAATCATGTAAACTCCGTTCTTAACTACGTTTCTAAGGGGTGTCCCTCTAATAATTAGAGTCTAATTGAATTGACTCGGCATTTATGTTTATAAGCAGTTAATTAAATGAAAAGAAATATTTAAGGGTATTTAAAAAAAATAAGAAAAGAAACTTGAAATAAACTAACGTGCTATCAAAGAATTCAATAAAAATTTCTGAAATGTTATAAAATTCACTGAGCTTCACTAAAACGATTCCATCACAAGGATACAAGCTATGTTGGTAAATTGTCCCTTCCATATTCGTACAATTGGTTTTGTTACAGCAGTCAATACTCTTCGGGTCGATTGTGTTATGATCAGAAGGAAAAATATGAGAGAGGACGAATAGGCCTAAAGTGAATAAGGATTTCATTGCTTGTGTTGTTCAGCTTGCTTGTATGAAAGCCTGGAACTGAAGTGTTTTGATTTATAACATTTTTCCGTATTTAATTGTATAAAATTATAAAATATAAATATGTTTAATTGTTATTGAAAGTTTGAAAGACTTCGGTAGTTCAGAAAGAATAAAACTCGAGAGCACAGAACAGCTTGGTTTCGATCCTTTGGCAAAGTCTTGAA
>OX030967.1:3366089-3463589 GCA_943735955.1 Piscicola geometra | reverse complement strand
CTACCCTCCCTCTACCCTCCCTACCCTTCTCCACCCCTCCCCCCTCTAACTCAACAGTTTCTGGAACAACACCAGGGCCACAGAGGGGCTAGGGCACTGTTGGGAAGGGTTCTGAAGCATACCGACGCGGACTTCCAAGGGGCCGTGCAAATAATGATGCCTTTGGTAGAAGCGACAGCCGCCGCTGATGATGATGATGATGATGATTTTGGTGGTGGTGGTGGTGATGATGATGGTGGTGATGATGACGATGACAAAGTCTTGCTTTACGTCGAGCTGGGAGATGCTCTGATGAGACTTGGTCGTGAATTGGAGGTGATGATGATGATTGTAGTGATGATGATGATGATGATGATGATGATAATGATGATGATAATGACTATAGTAATTCTGTTACTGATGATGATGATATAAATATCGATGAATGCACACAAGAACACACAAACAAACACACACACAAACAAACACACAGGCAAAGCACGTATACAGCAAAGGGGTGGAGACGGGGGTGCTGTGGTCGAGATGGCAACACCACACCAGACATGTTCCCGAACTGTTGAACAGGGTGTGGTGGAAATTGAGTGAGGTGAGGGTGGAGGTGAGGAAGGGTTTGGGTTCTCTTGTGAAGTCACTTAGGAAGGTGGTGGGAGAGGTGGAGAAGGAGGTGGGAGAAGTGGAGAAAGTGGTGGATGGCAAGGTGGGGGAGGGACGATTACGCGGGATCACAGACGAAAGAGTTCACGTGCATTCAGGAAGCGTGCACACCATGCCTTTCTTCTCGTTCGGTTGGTGCTTCTTTCTTATTCACCCCATAATCCCACCACTCTTACTACAGCACATCACCACACCACACACAAAAACGCACAAAACAACTGGCACACACCACAACACGCACACACCACAACACGCACACACCCAACACGCACACACTACAACTAACACCACAACCACACGCACCCAACACGCACACACCACAACACGCACACACTATAACACGCACACACCACAACACGCACACACCACAACACGCGCACACCACAACACGCACACAGGCAGCAAGAACGAAAGCACATGCCACCTCTTCCCTTCCACTTGCAAACTCTTGCAAGACATACCTGACGTTCCAGATTGCCAACAGTGTCAAGTAAGTTCATCATCATCATAACCATCATCATAACCATCATGATCATAACCACCATCATCATAACCACCATCATCATAACCACCATCATCATCCTCATCAACACCACCACAGACCTCTCTCATACTGATGCCACCCTCCACTACCACTTCCACTCACTCCTCTCCCACCAACGCCGTCATCACTGCCTTTATCCCGCTCTCTCTGCACCACATGGATAAGTGAGATCTTTTTTGAAAATAATTATTATAATTATAATTTTCTGAGCTTTTTTTTTGTTTATGGTTTTATTCAATTTAAAAATTATTCTGGGTTGTTGGCGTTCGAACCAACACCAAAAATAAACTAAACAACACTAGCAATAACAACACCAACAACAACACCAACAACAACAGAACAAACCAACTACAACATCATTAACATAGGTTGTTGGTGCGAGAAGAGGTGAAGTACTGGACGGATGGACTCATGATCTTCGATCCATCCTTCCACACTATCGTCTCAGTTGCCAGTGCAGGTTGTTGTGGTTGTGGTTGTTGTGGCTGTGGTTGTGTGGCTGTGGTCGCTGTGCTGGTGTTGCTGGCGTAGTTTTAGTAGTGTTTGTGGTGGTTGTTTTGTTTTGGCTTGTGTGTGTGTTGTTGTTTTTGTGGTAGTGGCGCTTTGGTGGTGGTGTTGTAGTAGTGGTTAGAGTTGATTGTCAACACCACAACAACACTACCCAGGCACAGTGAAAGAGGGTGATGATGCAGTGGTTCCAAGTCTTCCCGGTGGATGGAGGGCTGTCTTGACCATTCAAGTGTGGCACCCTGGAGTGTCCAAAACCCTCTCCCAACAACTTCCTTCTCTCTCCAAACCACCCTACTCTCTCTCTTCTTTCTCTTCTAAGAAAGTGTTGGATACACCCAGAGTGGGTTAGGATGGAGGAAGAGGTGGATGGGGGAGGGGGTGGGAGGTATGATGGGAAGAGGGTGTGATGGTGTAGTATGAATTATTGCTTGTCCCCCATGTAGACTCCAATGCTGAAATGTGTGTGTGTGTGTTGTCTGCTTGGAATGTAGTGAGTGACTGTCAGTTTGTTCATTTGTTTCCGTTCAATAAAAGAAGGCTTGGTTGTTTCAGAGCTCCATTCATGCCCAATCTTTTTATTTGATTCTTTAAATATTTATTTTATTTTTTAAATATTTATTTTATTTTTAAATATTTATTTTATTATTTATATATTTATTTATTTTTATATATTTATTTATTTTTATCTATTTTTTAAAATTTTTATATGTTTATTTTCTTTTTTATATCTTCTTCTTCTTCTTCTTCTTCTTCCGCGTATACTAGACTCAGTCTATATGTAGACTATTATGTCGAGTTTTAATAGTTTTTCAATGACAGGCCTCCAGTAGGGACTTGAAGGCATCTGGAGTGCGGGCCGATACGACTGAATCTGGCAGGGCATTCCATTCTTTAATGGTGCGTGGGAAGAATGCACTACGTAGGTAATCAGCATGGTGGTGAGGCTCTAGGTATGCATGTTGGTGGGCGCCACGCACTGTCCTTGCTATCGGCTTAGCGTACTGGTGACTTTCGTTTACGGCTACTAGCTTGTTGTGGATTTTGTACATCAAGACTAGTCTTTGTTGTTTTCTTCGTTCGGCCAGTGGTGTCCATTTCAAACTGTCCAGCATCTCGCTTACGCTTGCATTGTACCGCCAGCAGCCGGTAACGTATCTTGCAGCTGTCCTTTGTATCATTTCTATTTTCGTTATGTTGGCTCTGGTGTGAGGGTCCTAAACTGCGCAGGCATATTCCAGATGTGGCCTTACCAATGCCTGGTAAGCTCTTGTTTTCAGCCATTTGTTTTTAATCTTTAGATTTCTCCGAATGAAGGATAGGGATTTGCTTGCCTTTGACGTTATGTTATTAATGTGGGTGTTCTAGTTTAGGTTTTGCATGAAGGTGACTCCTAAGTATTTCGCAGTGTTGGTATGCTCTAGTATGGTGCCGTGTAGGGTATATTTATGCACATCTGGTTGTTGCTTGCGGGTGATTGACAGGACTTGGCATTTCTTGGGGTGGAATTCCATCATCCATTTCTGTTCCCATTGTGCGAGTAGGTTCAAGTCCTCCTGGAGGCGAGCAGCATCTTCGGGTTTGGTGACGGTGAGGTATGTTATGGTGTCGTCTGCAAAAAGTCTCACCTCAGAAGAGAGTCCTGTTGGTAGATCGTTGATATAATATAGGAAGAGACTTGGCCCGAAGACCGATCCCTGGGGGACGCCTGATAGGACAGTTCCTTCATATGATGACTTTCCCTCGAGGACTACCCTTTGACTGCGATTGGACAGGAAGCTAGCGATCCACCTATTCGTTTTGCCGTTGATACCATAGTGCTCTAGTTTGTGGATGAGTCTTGTGTGGCCAACCTTGTCGAAGGCCTTGCTGAAGTCGAGTATGATGACGTCAGTTTGTTTGCCGTCTTCTAGTGCATTAATTAGGTCTGCAGTGAATTCAATAAGCTGTGTTTCGCATGAACGGCCATTTCTGAATCCATGTTGGTATTGGTACAGAATGTCGTTTCGGTTCCCG
The DNA here is from genome assembly GCA_943735955.1 of Piscicola geometra. Classification (NCBI taxonomy): domain Eukaryota; kingdom Metazoa; phylum Annelida; class Clitellata; order Hirudinida; family Piscicolidae; genus Piscicola; species Piscicola geometra. The sequence continues at coordinate 3,459,868 of OX030967.1, read as the reverse complement.
TGCTTCATTATCTGACTGGTGATTATGTGCTCCATAGTCTTGCATGCTATGCTGGTCAGGGAGATTGGGCGGTAGTTGCTGGGGTCGTCTTTCGCGCCCTTTTTATACACTGGAACCACATTAGCTTTTCGCCATTCTTGAGGGACCTGCCCCGTGTTGTACGATTTCCTGTATATGGTGGTAAGGATTGGGGCTATTGACTGGCGTAGATGTTTGAGTATTTTGGGGCTTATTTTGTCCGGGCCAGGTGCCTTGTGTTCTTGCAGATTTTTCAATAGTTTTTCCACTCCTGGTACTGAGAACTCTATGTCAGCCATTTGGGGGTAGGATGTGTTGTTGACCAATAATTTGTCGGGTAGTGGGGTTTCTCTGGAAAATACAGACTCGAACTGTATGTTCAGTATGTCCGCTTTTATTTTGGGATCTGTGGCATGTTGGCCGTTATGGCTTTTCTCTGGTGCTTTACGAATGTCCAGAAGCGTTTCATTCCAGTGTATTCATTACTATTTATTTCATAAAACTACGTTGATTTCAATTTGTTGGTTGCATACAAGGCAAAAGGCGGAGGCAATTTATTTGCAGTTATTTAAACAAATAAGAAAGTGAAGACAAAATGGAGGATATGTAAGATAGGCGTTTAGTTTTACAATAGATTAAAGTGGGTGAATGTGCTGATGGATGGATGAGTGAGTGTGCTGATGGATGGATGAGTGAATGTGGTGATGGATGGATGAGTGAGTGTGCTGATGGATGGATGAGTGAATGTGGTGATGGACGGATGAGTGAATGTGGTGATGGATGAGTGAATGTGGTGATGGATGAGTGAATGTGGTGATGGATGGATGAGTGAATGTGGTGATGGATGAGTGAATGTGATGATGGATGAGTGAGTGTGCTGATGGATGGATGAGTGAATGTGGTGATGGATGGATGAGTGAGTGTGCTGATGGATGGATGAGTGAATGTGGTGATGGACGGATGAGTGAATGTGGTGATGGATGAGTGAATGTGGTGATGGATGAGTGAATGTGGTGATGGATGGATGAGTGAATGTGGTGATGGATGAGTGAATGTGATGATGGATGAGTGAGTGTGCTGATGGATGGATGAGTGAATGTGGTGATGGATGGATGAGTGAATGTGGTGATGGATGAGTGAATGTGGTGATGGATGAGTGAATGTGGTGATGGATGGATGAGTGAATGTGGTGATGGATGAGTGAATGTGGTGATGGATGGATGAGTGAATGTGGTGATGGATGAGTGAATGTGGTGATGGATGGATGAGTGAATGTGGTGATGGATGAGTGAATGTGGTGATGGATGGATGAGTGAATGTGGTGATGGATGAGTGAATGTGGTGATGGATGGATGAGTGAATGTGGTGATGGATGAGTGAATGTGATGATGGATGAGTGAGTGTGCTGATGGATGGATGAGTGAATGTGGTGATGGATGGATGAGTGAATGTGGTGATGGATGAGTGAATGGGGTGATGGATGGATGAGTGAATGTGGTGATGGATGAGTGAATGTGGTGATGGATGGATGAGTGAATGTGGTGATGGATGAGTGAATGTGGTGATGGATGGATGAGTGAATGTGATGATGAATGAGTGAAAGTGGTGATGGATGAGTGAATGTGGTGAAGGATGAGTGAATGTGGTGATGGATGAGTGAATGTGGTGATGGATGGATGAGTGAATGTGGTGATGGATGAGTGAATGTGGTGATGGATGGATGAGTGAATGTGGTGATGGATGGATGAGTGAATGTGGTGATGGATGGATGAGTGAATGTGGTGATGGATGAGTGAATGTGGTGATGGATGAGTGAATGTGGTGATGGATGAGTGAATGTGATGATGGATGAGTGAATGTGATGATGGATGAGTGAGTGTGCTGATGGATGGATGAGTGAATGTGATGATGGATGAGTGAATGTGATGATGGATGAGTGAGTGTGCTGATGGATGGATGAGTGAATGTGGTGATGGATGGATGAGTGAATGTGGTGATGGATGAGTGAATGTGGTGATGGATGAGTGAATGTGGTGATGGATGGATGAGTGAATGTGGTGATGGATGAGTGAATGTGGTGATGGATGGATGAGTGAATGTGGTGATGATGAATGAGTGAATGTGGTGATGGATGGATGAGTGAATGTGGTGATGGATGGATGAGTGAATGTGGTGATGGATGAGTGAATGCGGTGATGGATGAGTGAATGTGGTGATGGATGGATGAGTGAATGTGGTGATGATGGATGAGTGAATGTGGTATTGATGGATGAGTGAATGTGGTGATGGATGGATGAGTGAATGTGGTGATGGATGGATGAGTGAATGTGGTGATGGATGAGTGAATGTGGTGATGGATGAGTGAATGTGGTGATGGATGAGTGAATGTGGTGATGGATGAGTGAATGTGGTGATGGATGAGTGAATGTGGTGATGGATGGATGAGTGAATGTGGTGATGATGGATGAGTGAATGTGGTATTGATGGATGAGTGAATGTGGTGATGGATGAGTGAATGTGGTGATGGATGAGTGAATGTGGTGATGGATGGATGAGTGAATGTGGTGATGGATGGATGAGTGAATGTGGTGATGATGGATGAGTGAATGTGGTGATGGATGAGTGAATGTGGTGATGATGGATGAGTGAATGTGGTGATGGATGAGTGAATGTGGTGATGGATGAGTGAATGTGGTGATGGATGAGTGAATGTGGTGATGGATGAGTGAATGTGGTGATAGATGGATGAGTGAATGTGGTGATGATAAATGAGTGAATGTGGTGATGATGGATGAGTGAATGTGGTGATGATGGATGAGTGAATGTGGTGATGGATGAGTGAATGTGATGATGGATGAGTGAATGTGGTGATGGATGAGTGAATGTGGTGATGAATGAGTGAATTTGGTACTGATGGATGAGTGAATGTGATGATGAATGAGTGAATGTGGTACTGATGGATGAGTGAATGTGATGATGAATGAGTGAATGTGGTACTGATGGATGAGTGAATGTGGTGATGATGGATGAGTGAATGTGATGATGGATGAGTGAATGTGGTGATGGATGAGTGAATGTGGTGATGGATGGATGAGTGAATGTGGTGATGATGGATGAGTGAATGTGATGATGAATGAGTGATTGTGGTGATGGATGAGTGAATGTGGTGATGGATGAGTGAATGTGGTGATGGATGGATGAGTGAATGTGGTGATGGATGAGTGAATATGGTGATGGATGGATGAGTGAATGTGGTGATGGATGGATGAGTGAATGTGGTGATGGATGGATGAGTGAATGTGGTGATGGATGAGTGAATGTGGTTATGGATGAGTGAATGTGGTGATGGATGAGTGAATGTGATGATGGATGAGTGAATGTGATGATGGACGAGTGAGTGTGCTGATGGATGGATGAGTGAATGTGGTGATGGATGAGTGAATGTGGTGATGGATGAGTGAATGTGGTGATGGATGGATGAGTGAATGTGGTGATGGATGGATGAGTGAATGTGGTGATGGATGAGTGAATGTGGTGATGGATGGATGAGTGAATGTGGTGATGATGAATGAGTGAATGTGGTGATGGATGGATGAGTGAATGTGGTGATGGATGGATGAGTGAATGTGGTGATGGATGGATGAGTGAATGTGGTGATGGATGGATGAGTGAATGTGGTGATGGATGAGTGAATGTGGTGATGGATGAGTGAATGTGGTGATGGATGAGTGAATGTGATGATGGATGATTGAATGTGATGATGGATGAGTGAGTGTGCTGATGGATGGATGAGTGAATGTGATGATGGATGAGTGAGTGTGCTGATGGATGGATGAGTGAATGTGGTGATGGATGATTGAGTGAATGTGGTGATGGATGAGTGAATGTGGTGATGGATGAGTGAATGTGGTGATGGATGGATGAGTGAATGTGGTGATGGATGAGTGAATGTGGTGATGGATGGATGAGTGAATGTGGTGATGATGAATGAGTGAATGTGGTGATGGATGGATGAGTGAATGTGGTGATGGATGGATGAGTGAATGTGGTGATGGATGAGTGAATGCGGTGATGGATGAGTGAATGTGGTGATGGATGGATGAGTGAATGTGGTGATGATGGATGAGTGAATGTGGTATTGATGGATGAGTGAATGTGGTGATGGATGGATGAGTGAATGTGGTGATGGATGGATGAGTGAATGTGGTGATGGATGAGTGAATGTGGTGATGGATGAGTGAATGTGGTGATGGATGAGTGAATGTGGTGATGGATGAGTGAATGTGGTGATGGATGAGTGAATGTGGTGATGGATGGATGAGTGAATGTGGTGATGATGGATGAGTGAATGTGGTATTGATGGATGAGTGAATGTGGTGATGGATGAGTGAATGTGGTGATGGATGAGTGAATGTGGTGATGGATGGATGAGTGAATGTGGTGATGGATGGATGAGTGAATGTGGTGATGATGGATGAGTGAATGTGGTGATGGATGAGTGAATGTGGTGATGATGGATGAGTGAATGTGGTGATGGATGAGTGAATGTGGTGATGGATGAGTGAATGTGGTGATGGATGAGTGAATGTGGTGATGGATGAGTGAATGTGGTGATGGATGAGTGAATGTGGTGATAGATGGATGAGTGAATGTGGTGATGATAAATGAGTGAATGTGGTGATGATGGATGAGTGAATGTGGTGATGATGGATGAGTGAATGTGGTGATGGATGAGTGAATGTGATGATGGATGAGTGAATGTGGTGATGGATGAGTGAATGTGGTGATGGATGAGTGAATTTGGTACTGATGGATGAGTGAATGTGATGATGAATGAGTGAATGTGGTACTGATGGATGAGTGAATGTGATGATGAATGAGTGAATGTGGTACTGATGGATGAGTGAATGTGGTGATGATGGATGAGTGAATGTGATGATGGATGAGTGAATGTGGTGATGGATGAGTGAATGTGGTGATGGATGGATGAGTGAATGTGGTGATGATGGATGAGTGAATGTGATGATGAATGAGTGATTGTGGTGATGGATGAGTGAATGTGGTGATGGATGAGTGAATGTGGTGATGGATGGATGAGTGAATGTGGTGATGGATGAGTGAATATGGTGATGGATGGATGAGTGAATGTGGTGATGGATGGATGAGTGAATGTGGTGATGGATGGATGAGTGAATGTGGTGATGGATGAGTGAATGTGGTTATGGATGAGTGAATGTGGTGATGGATGAGTGAATGTGATGATGGATGAGTGAATGTGATGATGGACGAGTGAGTGTGCTGATGGATGGATGAGTGAATGTGGTGATGGATGAGTGAATGTGGTGATGGATGAGTGAATGTGGTGATGGATGGATGAGTGAATGTGGTGATGGATGGATGAGTGAATGTGGTGATGGATGAGTGAATGTGGTGATGGATGGATGAGTGAATGTGGTGATGATGAATGAGTGAATGTGGTGATGGATGGATGAGTGAATGTGGTGATGGATGGATGAGTGAATGTGGTGATGGATGAGTGAATGTGGTGATGGATGAGTGAATGTGGTGATGGATGGATGAGTGAATGTGGTGATGATGGATGAGTGAATGTGGTATTGATGGATGAGTGAATGTGGTGATGGATGGATGAGTGAATGTGGTGATGGATGGATGAGTAAATGTGGTGATGGATGAGTGAATGTGGTGATGGATGAGTGAATGTGGTGATGGATGAGTGAATGTGGTGATGGATGGATGAGTGAATGTGGTGATGATGGATGAGTGAATGTGGTGATGATGGATGAGTGAATGTGGTGATGGATGAGTGAATGTGGTGATGATGGATGAGTGAATGTGGTGATGGATGAGTGAATGTGGTGACGGATGGATGAGTGAATGTGGTGATGGATGGATGAGTGAATGTGGTGATGATGGATGAGTGAATGTGGTGATGGATGAGTGAATGTGGTGATGATGGATGAGTGAATGTGGTGATGGATGAGTGAATGTGGTGATGGATGAGTGAATGTGGTGATGGATGAGTGAATGTGGTGATGGATGAGTGAATGTGGTGATGGATGAGTGAATGTGGTGATGGATGAGTGAATGTGGTGATGGATGAGTGAATGTGGTGATGGATGAGTGAATGTGGTGATGGATGGATGAGTGAATGTGGTGATGATGAATGAGTGAATGTGGTGATGATGGATGAGTGAATGTGGTGATGATGGATGAGTGAATGTGGTGATGATGGATGAGTGAATGTGGTGATGATGGATGAGTGAATGTGATGATGGATGAGTGAATGTGGTGATGGATGAGTGAATGTGGTGATGGATGAGTGAATTTGGTACTGATGGATGAGTGAATGTGATGATGAATGAGTGAATGTGGTACTGATGGATGAATGAATGTGATGATGAATGAGTGAATGTGGTACTGATGGATGAGTGAATGTGGTGATGATGGATGAGTGAATGTGATGATGGATGAGTGAATGTGGTGATGGATGAGTGAATGTGGTGATGGATGGATGAGTGAATGTGGTGATGATGGATGAGTGAATGTGATGATGAATGAGTGAATGTGGTGATGGATGAGTGAATGTGGTGATGATGGATGAGTGAATGTGGTGATGATGGATGAGTGAATGTGGTGATGATGGATGAGTGAATGTGGTGATGGATGAGTGAATGTGATGATGGATGGATGAGTGAATGTGGTGATGGATGAGTGAATGTGGTGATGGATGAGTGAATGTGATGATGGATGGATGAGTGAATGTGATGATGGATGAGTGAATGTGGTGATGAATAAATGAGTGAGTGAATGAAGTGACGTAATATTCAAATAAATCGTTATAAATAATTTTTTTAACCCCGCTTATAAGATAAGCTCATAAAAAATCAAACCCCGAAAGGATAGAGGGAAATGGAGAATATAGATTGTCGACGGGGACGGTTTTCAAGGGGAGTTTCTGTGATGGAATGTTCCATGGAAACGGGACGCTGTACTTCAAAAATGGAGGGAAATATGTCGGAAAATGGGAGAAGGGGATAGTTGTTGAGGTTCGTGAATGAAGGTTCTTGCATGAAGCGAGATTATCCATAAAATCTAACCATTAAAAATGGGATAAAAATTTTGTAAGCATATTTTTAAACCGTTTAAATAACTATCGAGTAATTGATTTATACAATTAAATAGAAATATAAAAACGAGTGATTAACTTCCAGGGTAAGTACATATTTCCTGACGACCTAGAGTTCAAGGAAACCGACTGGGAGTACTGCGATGGCTACGATAGGAGGTTCAACACAGAAATTAAGGAAGGTCTCAAAGCATCAGGTTGCCCTCACATAAATTAAAAGTTGCTTTTATGGTTTGAGAATTGTATTTAAGTTTCTAATGAACAAGATTGATCCAAAAAGCTGAATTAATTACGCATGAAACCTCAACAACACTGCAACATCACAACGCCACGCATTGCCACAACAACAAAAGCAGCCGTCACACAAACCCTTCTATAAAACCCATACAAAACAAACATACTGTCTCAACAGCACAACAGACACCACACAAACGCAACTATAAAAATTACAATGCAACACCAACAGTCACCACTCAAACCCATCCGCCCACATCCGCCTACAACCGCCACAACACAGGTCACACCCGCCTCACAAACTTTCTGCCCACTCGGGAAATTCCAGAGGGCTGTTACGACTGTGGAGATGGCTTCTACAGGCCAGAGAAGAGAACTGTCATTGACTATGAGGGACAGTTTCTCAGATATGCTGGTGACCATTGCTGGTTCTTTATTAAAAATGTTTTTAAATGTTCGAATTAAGTTTTTAAATATCTTGTTATTGGTGTTTTTTAATATTATTTTGTTCAAATTTATAAATAATAATATTTTTTATAATATTAATAATTATATAATATTCCACGATTTTAACAATAATAATAATAATAAAACATTTTCTGCATTGGAAACCGCAGACGACGACGAGCACGAGTGGATTGTGGCGAAATGCCGACGTCAAAAGGACGATTATATCGAATGCGACTTTTGAAATCAATTTATTCTTCGTTCGCTAGGCTCTTGAATTGATAACTTGTGACTAAAACTTATCGTCTTAAGTTATAGTATTACTATAAGTCATTGTCTGTCAGTTCTACAAGTTTTATCACGAAATTTTATTTTTGTTCACATTTTTATTATTATTTGAAAATAGATTCATATAAAACAAAAGCGGCGATCTGCTGCAAATCTTGGGGGGGGGGGGGGGGTCTTACCTAGCATGGACGATCCTGGGGGGGTTCTGAGGTCCGAACTTCCCCTTCGCACCCTTAAAAAGCATGATTAAACTTCTTTTTTTATACGAATATTCTAGAAAGCAAAGAAAGGTTTGGTTTAAGACAGCTAGCACTATGACTCTACATACTCACAATGTATTACCATGGGCGGCGATCCTGGGGGGGTCCTGGTTTTTTAGTGGGGGGGTCCATCTTAATAGGAACCCCCCCACTTTTTCCCATTTTGTTTTCAAAAATTTCTATTTGGATATGAGCATAATCGTCAACCATGGCATAAAAGTAAATGTTTATACAGTAATACATTGTGAGTATGTGTAGTTATAGTGATAGCTGTCTAAAGCAAAAATATTCTTTGCTTGCTTAAATACTCCTTCACCTAGTTTTTTATCACTATGGCGTAGACGGGAATTCTGAGCGGGTCCTGGGATCCACCTCTACAAGAACCCCCTCACTCTTTTAAAAATACACATTCTCAACTCATTTTGATACGAGCCTAATCGTCAACCATGGGATACAAAATGCTAATACAGTATACATTGTGAGTATGTATGGGCAGCGATGCTAGGGGGGTCCTGGGGTCCATCTTAACATGGACAACCCTCAGTTTTTCAAATACAATAATTTTTCAACTCCTATCTTAATACAAGCATAATCGTCAACCATAGCATGAAACAGAATTCTTATTCAGTAATATATTTTGGGTAGGCGTAGTTATAGTGATAGCTGCCTAAAGCAAACTTATTCTTTGCTTAATAAAATACTCATCCACCTACTCTTCTTTTTTTATTTATAAATTTAAATTAATAAATTATATTTATAAAAATTAAATTTCTGATTTTTCAATTTTCGCAAGCAGACATTCAGAATGCTTTTCAGAAAATATCGGTTCACTTTATGCAAGCAGACAGATTTACATTTTTATAAAAAAATCATTCATATTGTGCTACTTATTTTGCATGGGCGATATTCATCGGGGATTCTGAGGTCCACCTTAATAACGACCCTTTCAATTTTTTAGATGAACCAAAGTTAATGAATTTTAAAAGGCTTCAAACATTAACTAAAGTTGTGGTTAAATCAAACTACAAGTTTCATATCGCATAACTGCCAAAAAAGAAATGCTGAGGCTTTTAGCTCATTCTATCGTTAGAAACACAATGTGCACTGTAAATCCGAATCAAGCCAGTTTGGTGTTGTGGTTGACGGCACACAAGACTGCAATGGGTTAGAGCAGGAATCGATAGGCATTCGTTTTTTTGTTGAAGCTCTGAATGTTAATGAACAGTTTATTGGTTTATTCAGCCCACTAGACACGTTCGGAAAAACATTATCTGCTGTAGTAAAAGATGTTCTGATCAGAATTATGCTACCTATAGAAAAACTAAGAGCTCAGACTTATGACGGCGCTTCTAACATGAAAGGCCAATCTAATGGTTGTCAGGCTATTATCAGCAGTGAACATCCGCTTGCAATGTTTTTCCACTGTTTTGTGAGCAATTCACTTCAGTTTATCCAAGAGTTAGGTGCTTTTTACAATCGTTCAGGGAAGGTCAACAAACAGTTTAGTGATGCTTTAGTGTCTCTTATAATTGCCTTTCCTGATGAGCCACTGAATGGAAAGTATAGTATAAAACTTCTTTGTCCTACAAGATGGCTGACCAGAGTATCTACAGTGTTTTCTGTGCTTGAACATTATGAAGTGTTACTTGTTAGCTTGGAATCCTTTGCTTCCATTGGTACTGCTGATGAAACAGCTGAAAAGGCTTGAGGCCTTTTTTCAGCAGGGCACTACTGCACTGGCCTTCAAGGTAGTTGTTTTGGTGTTTCCACTTCTGGAATTAGTAAGTGCCAAGGTCAGTGGAATGATTGCAGCGACTGATTCAGTTGTGCAAGAACTGCGTCGCCTAAGATCAGAGGAACAGTTTAAGGCCATTTTCAGAGATGTCAACAGTATGGTTTTGGCATATGATCTCGAACCGATTGCTGTACCTCGGGTGTGAAAGCCGCTACAAAAGTATTGTGGGCAGGGCCCAGCTTATGTAGCAACAACACCAGAGGAACATTATCGAGCAGCATATTACGCTGTCATAGACATTGCAATCATGCAACTCACAGAAAGGTCTAATCGAGGTTCTCCTGGTTTGCGTTCATACTTGCAGCTGGAGACAATGTTGCTAACTGGTGAAGTGAACCATGATATTTGCAAGCAGTATCGTGAGTTAAATGAAACTGGTCTTTGTTCACAATTAACTATGTTTAAAGACCAGAAGTGATTTAAGCACAAACGCAAAAGTAATGCAAGCTGTGATCCCAGAAGTCAGAAATCTGCTATCTTAGGTTGAAAGATTGATCAGGTGGATGCTTGTGTGTCCAATAACGTCATGTACTGCAGAAAGATCTTTTAGTGCTTTGCGGCATCTTAAGACTTAGTTGCGTGCACCTATGACACAGCCTCGCTTGAATTCAATGGCCGTTTGTCATGCACATCAGGATATACTTGACAGTCTGGATTAAAAAGGCTAGCAGAAGAATTTGCTAGTCAGTCAGACATACGAAGAAGTCTTTTTGGAAATTGGAGTAAACGAGCTGTGAAGATAGGGCAGGAGGACAGGCAGAGAGGGTATTTTATGTTATCTAAATATAAACTGTGGGGCAAAAAAATTTCCCAATGTATATTTGTTTATAACTTTGGCAAATTCAAATCTATTTGTAATTTTTAAAACTATTTGACTCAGAAACGAATGGAAACAAGATGTTATAACATTTATTTGATGGGTTGATGGCTAGTTGTAATTGAATTTATATAGATGACAAATAATAAATGGTACTGAAATCGCTATTTTTTTTCTTCAAATCGTTCAAAGTGGCAATAGAAAAGTATTTTTATTGAGTATCAAACTTTTTTTCTAAATGTTTGGTGATACAAATATTAGTAGTTGATACAAAAATAATTTGCACTACAGCAAACAATACTAAATAGTATCGCTGGTACTGTATTGGTCGATACCGGTTCTTTGATTCCAACCCTGGGGAGGACCCCCCCAAGATTTTCCGCAGATCGCCGCCCCTGTGTATTACTATATATATATTCTGTTTTATGCCATGTTAGACGACTAATCTCGTATCAAAACAAAAGTTGTTTAAAAAATTTGGAAAAAAAGTCCAGAACCCATGACCCCTACAGGATCGCTGCCCATGCTATAAAAATTAAGACTTTGAATTAAGAAAATAATCTGTTACTTCGTGGTTATGTGTGCAATGCCCTAGTTATATGACTTAGGAAACTTATTTGTAGGGCATATTATCAAACTTACTAAATAAGATAAAAAATTGATCTCCAACAATTTTTTTTGCATAAGATGCATTTTATGTGTGAAATTTCTTTATAAATACGGATAAATTCATGTTAAGTTTACCCTTCTTTTATAAAAGTTTTTCTAATGAAGCAATTCATCTGAACGAAAAACTAAAACACATTCGACTGAATTTTCGATGCTTTATTAATCAAGGTATTTTGAACATTAGGTCTGAATTATAATTTTGTTAAATAAACTATGGCGTCACGCCGCATTGAGCAGATCATTTTCCCCCCAATAATCTGCCAATTACGCTGTGCTTCGTTCGTCCTTTTAGGGTTGTGGGAGGCAAAGGCTCTCGTTTCACAGCTCTCTTTTCCAACAGAGCCTCTTGGAGGGGAAGCCCTTTGTGGAGTTTCAAACATTTGAGATGAATTATTCATGAGCAATCAAGCCTTGGCACGGCAAGCATAAAAGAGGCGGCAAAGCGATGTTTGGTCGACTCACCTTGCACGTGCAACTGCACCAGACACACGAGGAGGAGGAGAGTGAGCAAGAGCTTCATTGTAACACTGGAAAGGTTTCTGAGCAAGAGTCTTAGGCTGACGATTCTCAGTCGAAAAGCTCATGCCTTTATACTAGTTTTGTAGCTATTTCATCGTTAAATCGTTAACGCTTCATTTGAATTAATCAATTTTTAGAATAAAATTTGCATATGCGAGTTTTAATTAAATATATATAAAAAAACTTTTTAGGTATTTTTTAAAGAAATTGTCTCCCGAGATGATAACTTCGCTATTGTAGTCAAGCTTTAAAGCAAACAAAAATAGTTTCAAAGCATTTACAAAACATTCTTTTGGCAAATTATCTCCACATTATGTTGACGATTAACTTTTAAAATTCGAATTTGAAATAAAATAATTAAAATGGACTCTTGATTCTAACACCCTCAAGTTTCCAACACCCCACAACCACCACCACTTCATTACAATATTCAATAATTCAAACAAGACTTCTCCGTCACTATTGAAACAAACCTATTCGATTATATATTCTTTAAATGAAAAAAACCTTCGATGATGATGATGATGATGAGGGTGATGATGATGATAATGATGATGATGACGATGATTCTCAATAAATTCACTATTTTTGAATAGAACCAATTTAAGAGGTGAGTTCCAAAACCTGTTAAGTACAAACAACGTAAATTCCTACAGATATGAAAATATCTCCACATTATGTTGACGATTAACTTTCATAATTCGAATTTAAAATTAAATCATTCAATTGGACTTTTGAATCTAACAATCTCAAGTTTCTAATACCACCCCTCCCCCCCCCCCACAACCACCACCACTTCATTGGAATATTCAATAATTCAAACAAGACAACCATTATCCGTCTCTATTGATGCAAACCTATTCGATATATTCATGAATAAAATTATAAAAACCTTTAATGATGATGATGATGATGATGATGATGATGATGATGAAGGAGAGGATGACGATGATGAGGATGATGATGATGATGATGATGATTACGATGATGATGATTACGATGATGATGATGATGATGATGATGATGATGATGATGATGATGATGATGATGATGATGATGATGATGGCGATGATGATGATGATGATGATGATGATGATGATGATGATGATGATGATGATGATGATGAAGGAGAGGATGATGGTTTCGTGGTCAGTGTTCAGTAGTGTTGGTGATGATCAAGGAAATGATTGTTTAAGATTATTATCTTTTGGTAAGGATGATGTTGTAAGTATTTTGAATCGCTGAATTGTGCGAGTGTTTCTATGTTGGTTTAGACATTTCAGTTACTTTAACATGATTTTTAAAACTGACATTTAATAATACATCTGAGAATCTATCTGAACTAGGAATTCCAAGTTTATTGTCACATTTATCCCCTAACTACTCATCTACGAAGAGATTTTCATCTTTTTCTTCCGTTCCAGGCAACTACTGGCTGACCCCCTTTCGGAAATCTTAATAAATTCACGAATAGATGCCAGAGCACTGAAGATGACGCTGAATCAGTAAAAATTTCACAATTTTTCCCCTTTAAAACCATCAAAATCGTAAAAATCATTTTGAATACCACTAAAACATCATAAAAACTGTTCTAGTAACTATTCCTTTAACAACCACACTAACCTCACCGCATCAACCACTACAACCACACCAACCTCACCGCATCAACCCCCACAACCACACCAACCTCACCACATCAACCCCCACAACCACACCAACCTCACCACATCAACCACCACAACCACTTCAACGTCATCACATCAACTACCACAACCACAGCAACGTCACTACATCAACCACCACAACCACACTAACTTCACCACATCAACCACCACAACCACTTCAACGTCATCACATCAACCACCACAACCACTTCAACGTCATCACATCAACCACCACAACCACAGCAACGTCACCACATCAACCACCACAACCACAGAAAAGAGTGGCCGATGCGGCTGCAAACGCCATTGAGAAGGTCTTTAATACAAAGTGGCTCAGGGGCGAAACGTGCAAAACCCTGTGTGAGTGGGTCTTTATGGAACTATAAATAATGTTTCGACGAATTTAATTGACTTATAAAAAAAATTTACGTGAGAAATAAACTTTTTAAACCCATTTTGTGAATTTTGAATTTTTATTAAATACTTTCACGGTTCTTCAACATTAATTTTCCAAATTTAGTGTTTCAAAAAACTTCCTCGTGTTATTATTTCACACGCGTCACATAAAAGTGAAACATTTCAAGTTTCTTTTATTTTAAGATTGAAGGCTTCCGACTGCATTGAATAGTAACCAGAAAGATGGTGAATATTTTATTCGTTACGTACACAAACGAGTTTTGGAAAATTATTTAGTGGTTATCTCAGATAAAATAATTTTATAATATTTTAAAATATTAAGAATATACATGATAACATTCATGTAGATGATCATAATGAAACTGTGAAGATGTAATTGTGGGTTCAAGATGTTTCAACAAAATTTTCATGCGACTGTTTTGGAATTTTTTCAATAGGCATGAAATAGGAAATTTGTTTTTGACTATTAGTAGTAGTCTATTGCTATGCATACTTTGTCGAAAGTATTTTTTAAAATTTGTATAGTTTTCACTAATTTCTTCAACAAAGTCATGGGATAAGTTAAGAGAAGTTGTCTTTCCACCAAGAGTTTGGTCGATTGAAATCTCGTCGACTCTTCCAATGCAGCAATTCATCTGAACGAGAAGCAAAAACACATTCGACTGAATTTTCGATGCTTTATTAATCAAGGTATTTTGAACATTAGGTCTGAATTATAATTTTGTTAAATAAACTATGGCAACCATATCGTCAATAGGTTTTTGTTGGAGTCTTCAACTTAAGTTCAGCGGTTTGTTGCAGATCTTTTTTTCCCCTGTTCTCCACAATTCTGCATCTGTTGTTCGGGTGTAGTAGGCCTAGGCGCTCGTTTCACAGCTCTCTTTTCCAATAGAGCCTCTTGGAGGGGAAGCCCTTTGTGGAGTTTCAAACATTTGAGATGAATTATTCATAAGCAATCAAGCCTTGGCACGGCAAGCATATAAGAGGCGGCAAAGCGATGTTTGGTCGACTCACCTTGCACGTGCAACTGCACCAGACACACGAGGAGGAGGAGAGTGAGCAAGAGCTTCATTGTAACACTGGAAGGCTTCTGAGCAAGAGTCTTAGGCTGACGATTCTCCGTCGAAAAGCTCATGCCTTTATACTAGTTTTGTTGCTATTTCATCGTTAAATCATTAACGCTTCATTTGAATTAATCAATTTTTAGAATAAAATTTGCATTCTCGAGTTTGAATTAAACATATTTAAATACTATTTAACGTTTTTTTAAAGAAATTGTCTCTCGAGATGATAACTTCGCTAAAGCAAACAAAATAATTTCAGAGCATTTACAAAACATTCATTTGGCAAATATTTTCCACATCATGATAAAGATTAAGTTATAAATTTCAAAATTGAAATTAAATAATTTAAATGGACTCTTGATTACAACACCCTCAAGTTTCTAACACCACCCCCCCCAACCACCACCACTTCATTGCAATATTCAATAATTCAAACAAGGCAACCATTCTCCGTCTCTATTGATGCAAACCTATTCGATATATTCATGAATAAAATTATAAAAACCTTTAATGATGATGATGATGATGAAGGAGAAGATGACGATGATGAGGATGATGAGGGTGATGATGATGATGGCGATGATTCTCAATAAATACACTATTTTTGAATAGAACAAATTTAAGAGGTGAGTTCCAAACCTGTTAAGTACAAATAACGTAAATTCCTACAGATATGAAAATATCTCCACATTATGTTGACGATTAACTTTCAAAATTCGAATTTAAAATTAAATAATTTAAATGGACTCTTGATTATAACACCCTCAAGTTTCCAATACCATCCCTCCTCACAACCACCACCACTTCATTGCAATATTCAATAATTCAAACAAGACTTCTCCGTCACTATTGATGCAAACCTATTCGATATATTCATGATTTAAATTCTAAAAACCTTCGATGATGATGATGATGATGAGGGTGATGATGATGATAATGATGATGATGACGATGATTCTCAATAAATTCACTATTTTTTGATAGAGCCAATTTAAGAGGTGAGTTCCAAAACCTGTTAAGTACAAACAACGTAAATTCCTACAGATATGAAAATACTCCTAAAACTGAATCAACGTCAGTAATAATCTTATTCATCCCACCCTTCCCCATCCCAATAGACCCAGTTTCTGGCCTGATTCTGGACTACGCCAAGGCGGTGGCTGGAGTCAAGTACGGGGCAGTTCCTGAACTCAGGGGTCCTAGCTTCGTCGTGCCACCATCGGCCATCGACCTTTCCTTCAAGGAACTGTGGCCGGGAGTGGTTGCCTCGATGAAGGCTATCGAAAGGGCTGTGTAAGAAGCCGTGTAAGAAGCCGCTGCTGCTTGCGCTGGTGGTGGTGCTTGAGTAATAATGGTGCTGATGGTTAGGGATGATGGTTTCGTGGTCAGTGTTGGTGATGATCAGGAAGATGATTGTTCAAGATTATTATCTTTTGCTTCAAGTATAAAGGAAACATTTAAATTTTTATAATGTAAGATTGAAGGCTTTCTACTGCAATGAATAGTACATGGGATGTGTGAGAGAGATGGAGGAGTTGTGAGCAAATGCTTTGATGCCCCACCAAGGACTCGACAACCGCCTTCTCAGCGCCAATCTTTGCAAATCTCTAAACTCCTCAGACTGCACAAGTAAATGGAAACATTCTTCCGAAGCGTCGCTCCCCTCTCCAAAAGGAAATCTCGTCGGCTCTTCCAATGCAGCAATTCATCTGAACGAGAAGCAAAAAACACATTCGACTGATTTTTCGATGCTTTATTAATCAAGGTACTTTGAACATTAGGTCTGAATTATAATTTTGTTGAATAAACTATGGCAACCATATTGTCAATAGGTTTTTGTTAGAGTCTTCATCTTAAGTTCAGCGGTTTGTTGCAGATCTTTTTTTCCCCTGTTCTCCACAATTCTGCATCTGTTCTTCGGTTGTCGTAGCAGGAGGCGCTCGTTTCACAGCTCTCTTTTCCAACAGAACCTCTTGGAGGGAAAGCCCTTTGTGGAGTTTCAAACATTTGAGATGAATTATTCATAAGCAATCAAGCCTTGGCACGGCAAGCATGAAAGAGGCGGCAAAGCGATGTTTGGTCGACTCACCTTGCACGTGCAACTGCACCAGACACACGAGGAGGAGGAGAGTGAGCAAGAGCTTCATTGTAACACTGGAAAGGCTTCTGAGCAAGAGTCTTAGGCTGACGATTCTCAGTCGAAAAGCTCATGCCTTTATACTAGATTTGTAGCTATTACATCGTTAAATCGTTAACGCTTCATTTGAATTAATCAATTTTTAGAATAAAATTTGCATATGCGAGTTTTAATTAAATATATATAAAAAACTTTTAAGGTATTTTTTAAAGAAATTGTCTCCCGAGATGATAACTTCGCTATTGTAGTCAAGCTTTAAAGCAATCAAAAATAGTTTCAAAGCGTTTATAAAACATTTATTTATGTTGACGATTAACTTTTCAATTCGAATTTGAAATAAAATAATTTAAATGGACTCTTGATTAAACCACCCTCAAGTTTTCAATACCACCCCCCCACAACCACCACCCCTTCATTGCAATATTCAATAATTCAAACAAGGCAACCATTATCCGTCTCTATTGATGCAAACCTATTCGATATATTCATGAATAAAATTATAAAAACCTTTAATGATGATGATGATGATGATGAAGGAGAGGATGACGATGATGAGGATGATGATGATGATGATGATGATGATTACGATGATGATGATGATGATGATGATGATGATGATGATGATGATGATGATGATGATGAAGGAGAGGATGATGGTTTCGTGGTCAGTGTTCAGTAGTGTTGGTGATGATCAGGGAGATGATTGTTTAAGAATATTATCTTTTGGTAAGGATGATGTTGTAGGTATTTTTGAATCGCTGAATTGTGCGAGTGTTTCCATATTGGTTTAGACATTTCAGTTACTTTAACAGTTACTTTAAAAAGTTTTTTAAAACTGAAATTTAATAATACATCTGATAATCTATCTGAACTAGGAATTCCAAGTTTATTGTCACATTTATCATCTAACTACTCATCTACGAATAGATTTTCATCTTCTTCTTTCGTTCACACTAACTTCACCACATCAACCACCACAACCACTTCAACGTCATCACATCAACCACCACAACCACACTAACTTCACCACATCAACCACCACAACCACTTCAACGTCATCACATCAACCACCACAGAGAAGAGTGGCTGATGCAGCTGCAAACGCCATTGAGAAGGTCTTCAATACAAAGTGGCTTAGGGGCGAAACGTGTAAAACCCTGTGTGAGTGGGTCTTTATGGAACTATAAATAATGTTTCGACGAATTTAATTGACTTATAAAAAAAATTTACGGGAGAAATAAACTTTTTAAACCCATTTTGTGAATTTTGAATTTTTATTAAATACTTTCACGGTTCTTCAACATTAATTTTCCAAATTTAGTGTTTCAAAAAACTTCCTCGTGTTATTATTTCACACGCGTCACATAAAAGTGAAACATGTCAAGTTTCTTTTATTTTAAGATTGAAGGCTTCCGACTGCATTGAATAGTAACCAGAAAGATGGTGAATATTTTATTCGTTACGTACACAAACGAGTATTGGAAAATTATTTAGTGGTTATCTCAGATAAAATAATTTTATATTATTTTAAAATATTAAGAATATACATGATAACATTCATGTAGATGATAATAATGAAACTGTGAAGATGTAATTGTGGGTTCAAGATGTTTCAACAAACTTTTCATGCGACTGTTTTGGAATTTTTTCAATAGGGCACGAAATAGCAAATTTGTTTTTGACTATTGGTAGTAGTCTATTGCTATGCATACTTTGTCGAAAGTATTTTTTAAGATTTGTATAGTTTTCACTAATTTCTTCAATAAAGTCATGGGATAAGTTAAGAGAAGTTGTCTTTCCACCAAGAGTTTGGTCGATTGAATGCCTTAGGACTAAATCTGATACGTGGTTGACACTTATTCTGAGGTATAGGAATGCCTTTTTCTTAAAATTTTCTTTAAAACAACAACTAACTTTTTTGCTCCAGTACTAGCACTCGTAGTATCACAAATTACAACTTTGATACTTCCCCATAAATACTCTTGTTCTAACACTTCAGTTGTTCCATTAAATATTGTTGAAGCTTTTCCACCCTTTAGAGTTAGTGCTGCTAGACTATCATCACGATGCTGATTTTTTAAAACAATTACTTGTATTTCTTGCTTTTTAATTTTTTACCGTCAAAGTGCAGAGACCCAATTTTCTTTTTAAAAACTTTTTTTCAAAGTTTTGCTGCATTTTCTGTGATTCTCTAACATATGAGTTATATATTGCCGATTGAGTTGGTGTGGGGATGTCAATACCTAGTTAACATAGGTGCTCAAAAACTCTTGCTGATTTAGAAGAATTAGTTTTTTTCACTAGATGAATTGCAGTTTTTGTGGGAGAATATTTCTTTTTTTAGCAAGAGGTTCAAGAGTCTATTATCAGAAACAACGGTTTTTGAATGTTCTGATATATTTGAAGCAATTTCGTATTCTAAAAATTTTTTTAAACTACGGTAAAACTGCTCATCACATCCACATCTAGACTTTCTAACATAAAACTAATATGTTTCCCACTCAACACAACTTCTAAACTTCAATCACTTGATGCAGGAATTATACAAGCCTTTGAATTAAGATATCTTACTAAAATGTTGAGATTTGTTCTAGATTCATTGGACGAAGATATTTCTGCAGAAGAGATGTTTAAAAATTAAATAAAAATTACTTTATTAGATGCAATTTTATGGCTGAGGGCTGCTTTGGGATAATGTTAATTCTACAACAAACAAAAGTGTTTTATTAACTGTGTAAACGTGTCAGCTGATGATGTTGATGAAAGTGTTAATGTTTTGGATGTCATCCGCCTAAGCGGTGCAGATGGTGATTGGGCCGCGCTAACTGCCACTCTTCCAGATATGTAAACGATACATTTATAAGAAGTAAATATAGAAGATACGTCTATAATAAGTAGGTCGATATATCTAATGAAATATAATATATGGGGTCTTGAAGCTCGTCGGGTTTACGCCATGTTAATAATACTCGTCGTTGTATTGTATTGTATATTTGTGAAATATGAACTATATAAAGAAGATTGATTGATAACAGATTTCTTGGTTGATTGATTTATGGGTGTCTGAAAGAGTAATCGTTCGATAAGGCAGCATGTCAAAAGAACATACAGAAAGGGAAAATACGAAGAAACTAAGTATATATAGCTATATAGTTGTGCTAATAATTTAATAATAGTAGAATAAAAATAAAATACAGAATATACATAAAGTATATATAGCAAGATTCTAAAAGAACATACAGAAGGGGAAAATACGAAGAAACTAAGTATATATAGCAATATAGTTGTTATAATGAATTAATAATAATAGAATAAAAAGAAAATACAGAATATACATAAAGTATATAATAGCAATATTCCAAAATAACATACAGAACAGAAAGTATACACTAAGTATATGTAGCAACACAGTTGTGCTAATGTGCTCCAACATTGGCCAGCATTGTAAATTTGGGCGGATCTAGTTAAAATTTGCACCGCTTTGGCGGATGTCATCCAAAAAATGTTTTTTAGCTGCTGGAGGGAAGTTACTTCTTCTGTTAAGAATTAGAAATTTATAAAATCGTATTATTTGCGTTAAAAAAGAATAAGAAACAAATAGGCAATTTTTAAAAATAGTGCATAATGTTTGTTTTGTTTGGTTTATTTTTCATAAAGTTTTGGTAAAAAATGTGTTTTTTCCAAAATTTCTCACCATAGTAAACCTCTCTCATAAGAACAAAATATGGTGTCCTTATAAGAGAAGTTTTACTGTATTGTTTATAGTATTTTCTTTGAAAACTTTCGTTGGATGAACTGTAACATGGTTTTTGTTACATAGCCAACTTCTTCTTTTATTTTAACTTGAATTTAATAATTTTTTAAATCTTCAGTTGCCAACCAGATGCATCTATTTTTTTAATATCAAATAAATTTCCAAACTCAATTAGAGGACATTTTTATTGCGTTTTATAAACTTGTTAAAATGTTTAGTAATGTTCCTATCTCATTAGGTATTGACTTTTGTTTATCATTGGAAAGTTTAACTTTATCCACAATTTTTTTAGCTAAATAAATAATTTTTTTATTCTATTATTCTTTGATTTCTCATGTTTTGCCAGAAATTTATACCTTTATAAAATATAGAGACCCGAGCACTGTCCTTGTCAGAGAAGTTTTACTTTATTTTCTTCGTGCAGGATGGGCGTTTCTAATGAGGTTTTTCAATTGGTGTTGGGCGTGTGGCTTTTATAAAGAAAAGCAAAAAAGCACTAAATATCTTATATTTAAAATATTTCCCATCGTTTAAAGTTTCACATTTGGTGTTATCACAGGAAATTAAATAGAAATATTCTTCAGATTATCACAAATTCTCAACTATCTACTCTTCTATCAATTAAACAATGAGCTTTTGATAGCTTCATTGTCATCAGCACCCATATCAAAACAGTTACCAGTAGATAGATACACTTCAGAACACTTCTAATCATATTTTATCAACTTAATTGTCTTTGAAGATTGTAATATATGTACATACTACTGTTTTTAAATATATAACAATGTTCTTCGCTTTAAAAGAGACCTCACTGAAATATTATTCTAAAATAGAATTTATTTCTTTAACTTTTATAAAATTAAAATACAAAAAAACTGATCGAGTTAATCAAGTTTGTTTTATAGTAGCGATGTTGAGACTGTGCTTGTTGCTGACGTTGGTGGTCAGTGTTGTTGCTGATTATAGAGGGTGAGTTGGTGGTGCTTGGAGGAGGGGTGGAGTTTGGCTAGGTGGTCGTGTAGGGAAAAAACGCTCATTAAAAGTTTAATTAGAATTTTAAAGTTCTAACTTTTTATAGTTGACTTTTTTCATTTACTTCTTCCCATTTTGTTAATTCCCCAAGCCTAATCCTCCTTCCAGATACAAAGTCTTGGTGGTTCACCCGCAAACTTCACTTCACCGTGATGTGTTGATGCGTCTGGCTAACGAAGGAAAAGTACGTGGTTTTTATAAGACATTATGAAGTTTAAAAATAACTCCCGTAAAACACCATGTATAAGACGCACCTTCCAATCCACCAATTCACCATGAAGCCAAACCATTCCCAGCATAACCCACTCATTCATCAATCAATTTTTTTCAAACATTTATAATTTGATTTGATGCTCAAAAGATATTTCAGAATAATGTAAAATATAATTTCGAAAAAAACTCTTTATGCAATTACTCAATCAAAATGTTTCAAAACCCGTTTAGTAAATTCCCTTCCACGCCAGATAGACATATGGAAGGCAGACGAAAAGCAATACGACATCTTTGTGGCACCAGAGGTTCTCTCGGTGGTTCAATCTTTCTTTCAGGAGTCGAGAATGGCCTATGATGTTTCTGCCATCGACGTTGCTGAGTGGGTTTGAGGGCTGTGTTTTGGAATAAGTAAGGTGTTTGCGGGGTTTGTGTTTAGCGCCACAACACTCCTACTTTGCAACCTTTCCATTGCCCATTACACATTTTACTTTTAGACATTTTCTTTTGTACCACCATTGCACTGCTTTTCCACTTTTAACCACTGACCAAACCCCCTGATCTCCCCTTTTTCATTCGACTAACCTTCCTCCTCACTAAATCCTCAGAGACGTGGCCCAAGAAGCAAAGAGGCTTGCCAACAGGAGTCCCTCCTTCAACTACGAAGACTTCAACGATCTTAAAACCGTTTGATAACTTTGCAACATTAACTTTTCTATCTCCAACATTTTTCGATTTGACATTTTGAGATATAATACTGTTAGTGCTTCCATTTTTTTCATCAAATACTTCGCTTATATTCCAAAACAAATTGTCTCAAACTAAAAAATTTGAAAAGCACCAAAATATTTTTTACATTTTCAACTACTTTTCCGAACCAAAACCTCACTCCCAACACTGCCTAACTCTTCCAACTCCCTTCCAGATAAACAGCGAGATAGACCGTTTGGCTTCCAAATGCATCAGTGGCTTCAGATGCTCCATCGACACGATCGGCATGTCAATCGAGAGTCGCCAAATCAGAAGACTCAAGGTGGCGGGTTTTATGGACCGCTTTGAGAATCTTGTGGAAGTTTTCTATTAACCACTACATTTAATTAGTGTGATAATTAATTAATTGAATTTGATAATTAACCTCTAGATAAAAAAAAGCGGCAATAGCACGCAGAGGGTGGTGTGGATAGATGGGATGATCCATGCTAGAGAGTGGCTCACCACAGCCACCATGATGAAGATCATTAGACATGTGAGTGCATGAGTATGCGATCTCACAACCCCTTCCTCCAATCTAACCACTCTCCTCCCCTCCCCTCACTCCCTCCCAGATGATCGACAACTACGACAGCGACAAGGACGTGAAGCACCTCTTGGACACTTACGAATGGCACTTTCTGCCTGTCGTCAACCCCGATGGCTACGAATTCTCCTGGGCAAGCGAGGGCAAGGTGGGTCCTTGAGGGCTTTTGGTGTTTGGGTTGGGTATTGGAATTTGTGGAAATCCTGAAGACTCAAGAGGTTTGAAGATTTTAATGTTCGAAAAATATCTCAGTTGTGTGGAGTTTAATTTCATGAATTTCAAGTTTATCAAGTTTAATATTTTTATATATAAATTGAAAAAATTTATATTCTACATTTTCTAATCCATCTTCCCTTAGGCACTTTATAATTCTCATTTCTTTCCCAGAACCGAATGTTCCGAAAGAACAAGAGAATCACCAACAAACCAGGCTGTATTGGCGTGGACCTCAACAGAAATGCAGCCTATGCCTGGGCAAGTGAGTGGAGGAGGATGGAACAAAGAGGTGAATGAGAATTTGTTGGTCGGAACAAGAATTGAGTGGAACAGTTTTGGGGTTTTTCGCTAGGTTTTATGGCTTGGAATAATCGAAAAAGTTAGTTAAAATTGAAAAAAATTTAGTTTTGTCTTTTGAATGGAAAAACAACTCAATCTTTATATTCTTTAATTTTTTTGTATTAATCGAATTCTTTCTATCACCTACTCCTTAACAAATAACTTTTACCCAGTAATTTGTTCTTCCAATTACGCAAACTTTTTCACTAACTCATCCATCAATCAATCAAATATATTGTCTTTTCATAGATTCAAAGACGCTCGAAAATAATTTTTGAAGGGAATATGTATAAATAAATGTTTAATGTATAAATAAATAAATATCCATCACTCCACCAACCTCAACTCTGTCTCTGTAACAGCTGCAGGCTCAAGTGCACAACAATGTTCCCAAACCTACCACGGCAGCCACGCAGCCTCTGAGCCTGAGATCATAGCTCTCCAAAAGGCTTTGCACTCCCTCTATCCATCCCTCATCCACTTCATCTCTCTACACACTTATGGTGAGGATGATGTTGTTGGCAATTTTTGAATCGCTGAATTGTGCGAAATTTCAGTTTAACAAGTTGTTTAAAACTGAAAATTATTAATTAATCTGAGAATCTATATGAACTAAGAACTCCAAGTTTATTGTCACATTTATCCGCTAACTACTAATCAAAAAATGTATTATTATTATTTTTGATTTAGGCAACTACTGGCTGACTCCCTTCGCAGCCATTGATCAAACCACGAAAAAATGTCTCATCACTAAAGATGACGCCGAATCAGTAAGAATTTAATTTTTTTTAAAAGTTTAACTTTTAAACTTCAAAAATCATCAACCAGCACAACCACAGCATGGTCACCACATCAACCACCACAACCACAGAAAAGAGTGGCCGATGCGGCAGCAAACGCCATTGAAAAGGTCTTTAATACAAAGTGGCTCAGAGGCGAAGCGTGCAAAACCATTTGTAAGCGAGTCTTTTTGGAGCTTTATTTACGGCTTAAATAAACTTTTGAAAAAAATTTTAAATTTAGAACTTTTATAAAATACTTTCATGATTCTTGAAATTAATTTAAATAATTTATGATATTTCACCAAACACACAAATTGTCGACAATTATTATTTTCTCATACACTTCATTCCAAACCACTTCCCACTGCCTCATAACTAGAGGTCGGACATGGACGATTTTTCATTCCCGGTCTCGTCTCGTTCCCGAATTTTTTTTCTCGTCCCATTCCCGAATTTTTTTCTCGTTCTGTTCCGTTCCCGATGGGCCATCAGAATTTTGATTCCCGTCCCGTCTCGTTCCCGCAATTCGATTCCTAGTCCCGACCCGTTCCGAAACCTTTTGACTTGGTCCCGACCCATTCCCAAAAAAATAGTCTTTTCATTCATTTTTGCTGTTGTGTTCACCAGCCCCAAACGTGCTAGTCCTAAAAAAATTTGTACAGTATTATTTTAAAGTCAGATTTAAATTTCAGATATTTATTGAATAAAAGAATTAAAGTTATTTGATTGTTTATAAGTAATTCAATCAAGTATGTACTTCTTTTCATACGGGTTAAACCTTCAAGAGCTTTAGCTTTCAAATTAGATGATTTTGGGTCTGAAGTTAAACGACCACAGGCTGAAAATTTTTTTGCTTCTTCTTGTAGTAGGGATGTGGCAGCGGTTCTGGATAACCATCGAGCCGGGGTAGTGATGAAAGTACACAATCAAATGGGTAGGGAAGATAGTAAGAAAGAGTGGAGGTTTGGAGGAATGCTTTATGCTGACGACATCCTAGTGACGGCGGAAAACGAAGATAATATGAAAATAGTGTTAGAGGATGTACTGAAGGTGTTAGAGGAATATGGAATGAAACTGAATGAAGAGAAATCTAAAGTTGTGGAACTGGTTGGTAATACAAGTATGGAAGGATGTCAAGAATGGGTAATTAGAGGTAGGACCATAAGAAAATGTGATGAGGTAAGGTATTTAGGATTAAAGCTTAAAGGGGGAAAAAAAGGAGGGATTTATCAATTTGGTGAAATGATGAGAAACGTTGGAAGCCTAACCGGCATGGTAAAATATGGAGCAAAAAGATCGGGAAGTCGTTTTATCATGGGCAGGGAGGCATGGAAAAGCTTGGTTGTAGGAAAGATAATGTATGGGGTTGCAGCAGTTGGTTGGTCAGCTAAGGAAAGAAAGAAGTTAGAGGTTTTGCAGACTAAGTTTGGGAGATGGATATGGGGGGTAGAGACTAGCGTAAGAAATGTCGTAGTACATGGTGAAACAGCCTGGAGTACATTCTGGGAAAGAGAGGCTAAGGTCATGACAGACTTTATGATTAGGACATTAGAGGGGAAAGATATAGTAGGAAGAGTAGGTAGAGCATGTGTAGAGGAGATAGGTAAGAAATCTAAATGGTGGAGAGGTGTAGCCAACTTAGGAAAAAAATTGGATGTGGAGGTTATGAGCAGAATGGTACGTGGAGGAAAAGGCGCACGAGCAAGAGTGTTTATGATGGGCGTTTCAGAAAGAGAGGTCGGAGGGATGGGGGAAAGGGAGCTGGTGAAGAGAATCCAACAAAAAGGAAGGGAGGAATGGGGAAATAAAATACAGGAAAGTGAAAGATTGAGAAGATACCGTGAGGAGAGGTCAGAAAGCAGGAAGTTGGAAAAATATGTAGATGGTTCAGATGGAGCGAAAGTTAGGATGATGTGTAGGGGGGATAGCTTGACGGTAAGGAATAATGAAATTGTGCGCTGGAAGTATGAGAAGGAGGATAGGAAGTGTGTTTGTGGGAAGGAAGAGAATGAGAGGCACGTTTTGTTGGAGTGTGGGTTGTATGAAGAGTGGAGAGAAGAATGGCTGACGGTTTGGAGAAGGGAGCGTGGAAAACAGGACCCGATGGAAGGGGTCCTTGGTTACCAGGAAGAGGATCGGAGGATGGAAGAAGTGGTGCTGAGAAGTGTGGGAGCAATCTGGAGACAGAGGGAGATGAGAGAAAGGGGGAGATGAAGAAAAAGATTTGAAGTGTCGAGACTAGGGCACTATAAATACTACTACTACTACTACTACTACTACTACTACTACTGGAAATTAGTTCATTTCACTCCAATAAAATGAAACATCTTTATAATCTTCAATTTTAGTGGGACGTAATTGTGAATATTTTAACAATTAATCCTTTTCTGAATTTTTTCCTCCATTATTATTAATTTCTCAATAAGGTTAAAAATATGTTTTTTGACAAAATTCTTATTCTCCACAATTAAAAAAATAAAGTTATTCGTATAATTAGTGAAAAAATTTTATTATAGTTTCTACGTTATAAAAACTAACATAATAGGTCTAAATTCCATCATTTGTTTTTTTCTTCCCTACGGCACTGCAGCTTGGTCTGTCTGTAAAAAATGGAATTAAATTTATCTAATAAATTTTTCCCATTATATATATATATTTTTAATGGTCCGTATTATTCACAGCCTGACAGTACTCGCGGTCACCCGGTCGAATCGGGTACCCGGTCCAACCTCTACTCCTTACTATCTCCACATTTCATCTCACCCATTCTACTCTTCCGGTTCCAACAGACCCAGCTTCTGGTTCAATTATGGACTACGCCAAGGCGGTGGCTGGAGTCAAGTACGGGGCAGTTCCTGAACTCAGGGGTCCTAGCTTCGTCGTGCCACCATCGGCCATCGACCTTTCCTTCAAGGAACTGTGGCCGGGAGTGGTTGCCTCGATGAAGGCTATCGAAAGGGCTGTGTAAGAAGCCGTGAAAGAAGCCGCTGCTGCTTGCGCTGGTGGTGGTGCTTGAGTAATAATGGAGCTGATGGTTAAGGATGATGGTTTCGTGGTCAGTGTTCAGTAGTGTTGGTGATGATCAAGGAAATGATTGTTCAAGAGTATTATCTTTTGCTTCTAATAAAAGTGAAACATTGTATTTTTTATTTTGAGATTGAAGGCTTTCTACTGTAATGAATACTAGCTTTTGAAAATAGTTAAAATACAATGTAAAAAAAGAAATTTATAAACCATTTTCATTTCTTTAAATGTATTTAATGAACAACCATTCATTGGCCAATGAAAGTCCATTCACTTCACCCTTCGCAAATATGGCGAGCGGGTTGGCTTAGATGGTAGAGTCGTTAGACCTCCAACTTAAAGGTCGTCAGTTCAAATCCCTGTTTAGCTAACCGTGAGCTATCATAGTGTATATCATGCGGTGTTTCATGACTTATGTCGTGTGAGTAGCGCTTCAGTTGCGTGCCTTGGCGCATTATAAATACGCATTATTTATTTATTTAATCTCTTTCTGATTTGTTTTCTACTTCGATATAAGTATTGTTGAACAAATGCTTTTCTGTTGAAACCAACGCATTTGGCGACTCAAACAAATCTGAATTATAAGCTGACAAGCTCGATGATAAGTCATAATCCTTGTTCAGCTTAGTTTTTCCAAATCTTCAGACACTCTAAGTCTTAGGACACTCTATTCCACTGAGTTTTCTCTTCTAGAGTTTATAAAACTAGCAAAACGTTCAAATGCTTTATTCGTTTATTAGTTTTTAAATATTTTTATAATTCACATTTACCGTATCTAACTATTCAAATTCAAAAATAGACATACTTTGAAATTTTCCAAGACTTAGGGTAAACGAAGTGAATATTAATTTTTGCCAAGTGGACGATTTTGAAGGGGTTCAATTTTCTCTTAATTCACTGCCTTTAGCGAGGGTCCTATTTGCTTTCTTCGATGGAGGCACTGTGGCAGATTTTAAAGAATCAGTAAGTAAGAGAAGAGCCCAATTTATTCGACTTACGTGGATCTGGCATTGGCCCAAAAGGAAGCGCTGATTGGTACGAAAATTTTGATTGATCGTACTCATCTTGGGTCGCTGCAGGTTACATAATTATAATGAATAATCAAAAGGAGCCTTTCGACGTAATAAAAGCAAGGTTCAATTCATTTGACTTACCAGTACTATTCTTTTTCTTATAATCTTTCGCTGCAGGTGATTTGAAAACGAGTTTGAAAATGGTTTCCAACCATTTATTTTTTAAAATTTATAAGCATAAAAGAGGCGGCAAAGCGATGTTTGGTTGACTCACCTTGCACGTGCAACTGCACCAGACACACGAGGAGGAGGAGAGTGAGCAAGAGCTTCATTGTAACACTGGAAAGGCTTCTGAGCGAGAGTCTTAGGCTGACGATTCTCAGTCGAAAAGCTCATGCCTTTATACTAGTTTTGTTGCTATTTTCGTTAAAGCCGCATTTGAATAAATCAATAATTTAAAACTGAAGTTTTGAATTTAAATTAAACTTTTGAATTTAAATTAAACTTTTGAATTTAAATTAAACTTTTGAACTAAAATTAAACTTTTAAATTTATTCCATTATTTTCCTAGTTCAAATTTTATAATTTCAAAATAACGATCTACCTTTCTTCATTCAGCCATCGACGTTTCGACCAAAAAAATCGATCTTTCTAGTAATGTTTTAATTCGATTTTTTTTATTTTTCCTGATTAATTACATTTTCTTAGCCTTTAAAAAGAAATTTCATTACAGATGAACTTTTACAATTCCATACGTTTGAAATCAAATTAAACTCATTTGAAAATAATTTACAAACTTTAATATTCAAATATCAAATTATTTCGATTTTTCTCGTGGTGATAAGACTCGAGAGAGCTCCCACTCATGAACTTGTCTACCCCGTCCGTCTGACGCTTCGAACAGACATTCACGCTTCACTGAGTACTAATTACCACTTAAATGAGCAATTAGTGGTAATTTAAAAGCTAAATTGATCAAGGATGACACGCAAACTCGTGAAGCGTTCCATATTTTTTTTTGCCGAGCGGGTTGGCTTAGATGGTAAAGTCTTTGGACCTGCAACTTGAAGATCGCCAGTTCGGATCTTTGTTCAGCCAACCGTGAGCTATCATATACCTAGTGTATATGATGCGGTGTTTCACGAATTATGTCGTGTGAGTGGCGCCTCAGTTGCGTGCCTTGGCGCATTATAAATACGCATTATTTTATATTTTTTATCAATTATGCACAGCTGAGTAGTAACGTGGTTCAGGATAACTCCAATCTGTTGCTCAAGTTAAACTTTCCATTTCTTTTCAGTCTTTAAATATGAAATAACTTCAAGTAATTCATTTGAAATGCCAATTGCCCCAAAGTTTACTGCCCTTCAATTGATTTTGTAACAATACTTTGAAGGGCAACTTAATATATAGTGAACCCCTTACTGAAACGGAATAGATTTAAAAAACATTGCTTTTACATTAAGTCAACTCTTGTCAATTTATTGAAACAATGACTTTTTGTGACGAGCACTTTGACCACGATTTAACCATCACCATTTCACGCCAACTTTTAGAGCATTTTTCTGCATTTTTATGTTATTGAACTTGGTTGCATTTTTTTACAAGATAAAACTATACATAATTTTTTCGATTGTTTCAAGACGTGTTTCACTAGCTATGGAATTTATTCAATCAATAAAATCTTATCATTAAAACCCTATAAACATATTTTGTTTTAAAATATGTTTTCTTTTTCAGTATTAGTTAGCTAAATTACTCTAGATGAAGTCTGAAAACCATTTATATTATCGTGGCTGATGGTCAGTTCCATCCGCACTGGAAATAGTTGTAGTATTAGAATTGATTGATTTATTAATTAATATAATTATTTAACTATTATAATTCATAATATCACTATTATTAATTTTTTAAAATTATATTTAGATATAAAATTAATTAAAAACTATATTTTAGTATGAGTGGCAATTAATGGGTTTGGTACCAAGAAAATTATCACGTTTAATCTTCAAAAAATATATATCTCAAAAACTATGTTTAAAAAAACACTCACCGAGTGTGGTATTTTTGGCACTTAGTATTTCAACATCAAAAGTCAACTTTTTACGAAACATGTCTCTCGTAATATGGAACATTAGGAGCAGTTTTCCTGACATTTCTTTTTTACAATTCAGTGTCGCCTAGTTTGGAGTGATTGAGCTTATGGAGAATAGAAAAGGTTTATAAATGGTAGAAAGCGTAAGAAAAATGTTTCAATTTATCTGAAATAAAACAATGTAAATCAAATCTTAATTTCGTAAAACCAATGTTAGTATTTTATATTTTAGAAATCTCACTGTTCCGTATTCTGGAGGTGATTGCAAAGCGCAAAGAACCCATTTGGAACTTGGACTTCTATTGAGAGAAAAATTATAAAATATAATTTATTATTTATCCTTTTTTGATTTTAGAAAAAAATAAAGTATAAAATATAATTAATTATTCATCATATTTTATCTTTAAAAGTCCAATTAAAAGGCACTTTAGGTCCGAAGTAACATATATTGTGAGACTTTGTTCCTCAAAAAGATTCGCTGAATAAACAATATAAATTATTTTTAAAAATAAAAATTTATTACACTTTTAAATTATTTTATTTTTATTATTAAATATATAAATCTGATTTTCTCACCAGGGGAAACTTTCAGAAACTTCATGGGTGTGGTCAAAAGCTTTTTGATCTCGAAGTGTTGTAACATAGAGACAGATGCGTTTGTTATTTCTAAGAGTTTAAGAAATAAATTGTGCAGCTTCGTGATTCCATGATTCGTTACTAAGCCATTAAAAAGAATAATTTATAATTATTTTCGTAAGTGGTAGTCATAATGGCAATGTTTTTTTCTGAATTGAGGGTTGGAAGATTTTTTCGTCACCAACGTGGAGAAACAATGGTCTTCTTCTTATCCTTGTGGAGAGCATTCCTACGCTTCAGAGTCGTTGCAGTCCCTGTGGAGATTTTAAAAAATCAGTCAAACGTATTGTTTACGGTAAACTTTACCACAATACATAATTATAATGAATAATCCAAAAGAGTCTTGCGACGTAATAAAAGCAAAGTTCAATTTATTTGACTTACCAGCACTTGTCGTTAGCTCATAATCTTTCGCTGCCGGTGATTTGAAAACGAGTTTTGAGCATAAAAGAGGCGGCAAAGCGATGTTTGGTCGACTCACCTTGCACGTGCAACTGCACCAGACACACGAGGAGGAGGAGAGTGAGCAAGAGCTTCATTGTAACACTGGAAAGGCTTCTGAGCAAGAGTCTTAGGCTGACGATTCTCAGTCGAAAAGCTCATGCCTTTATACTAGTTTTGTTGCTATTTTCGTTGAAGCCACATTTGAATCAATCAATTTTTACAAAGAAACTGAAATCCTGAATGTAACTAAAAATTTGTAATTTATTTCTTTACTTTCCTAACATGAGTTTCATAATCTCAATACAACGACCTACCTTGCCGATATTTCTCCATTCAGCCATCGACCTTTCGAACGAATAAATCGATCTTTCTAGTTAGATTTTAGTTCGTTTATTTGAATTCCCTGAATAATTTAATTAAATCATTTCTTAGCCTTTTCAAAGAATTTGCATTTTAGATTAACTATTTACAATTACAATACGCTTGCACCAAATTAAACTCATTTGAAAGAAATTTAACAAATTTCCTTTCAAACATTAAAACTAGAATCGATTTTCCTCTTTCAAATTATTAAATTATACAATAAGAAGGAAAATAAATTAATAAATTAAATGCTTGGTACACTTTCACACAATGATATCGTTATCAAGAACAGCCTTCCAACCATTTCCTAAACCACACTAACCACCTTTCTCTTTTCCATTATTCTGGCAAACTTTCTCACTATTATATTAATGATAAGAATTCAATCATTTACAAAGTTGGTGAAGATGACGACGACGTCGACGATGATGATGATGATGATGATGATGGTGGTGGTGATAAGACTCGAGAGAGCTCCCACTCATGAACTTGTCTACTCCGTCCGTCTGACGCTTCGAAAAGACATTCACGCTTCACTGAGTACTAATTACCACTTAAATGAGCAATTAGTGGTAATTTAAAAGATAAATTGATCAATTGTGCACAGCTGAGTAGTAACGTGGTTTAGGATAACTCCAATCTGTTGCTCAAGTTAAACTTTCCATTTCTTTTCAGTCTTTAAATATGAAATAACTTCAAGTAATACATTTGGTAGGCCAATTGTCCCAAAGTTTGTTGCCCTTACATTGATATTGTAACAATACTTTCAAGGGCTGCCATTATGGCAGCCGCTCAAATAAATTTGTAGAATAAACGATTTTGGGTATAATATATTAAAATTTTAGAATCTTAAGTCTAAATAAAAAATAAATTTAATTCATTAGAATGTTTTTTGTGCGTATGTTGGTTGTTTTGAATCTGTCAAGGAATGGCCGCAGCAGACTAAGATGGCCGTAGGGAATCAAGTGAGCTGCGACATAAAGGAGAAATCCTTCCATAGCAGCAGCAGTACCAGCGTTGGCGAGGACTTCTCCTTCACCCTCTATCGCAGCCTCGGCACCAGTGGCAAGACAGAACATTGAGAAGAATGATGATTGTGTTTTGTGGTTATGAGGATGATGTGGTGATGATTGTGCTGTGGTATGAGTGTTGGTGCAGTGGTGATGATTGAATATTTTATTGGTGGTGATAGTGATTTTTTGGCGGTGATTGTCATGGTGGTGTGGATAAGGTTGGATTTTTGAGGTTGATTGTTTGTTTTTATATATTTAAATTTATAAATATACATATATTGGTAGTGGTCTAAAATCCGTTTTATTTAACAAATTTATTTGAAGAGCGCTTTTGTTCAGGGCGCTATACAAATCATTAGTGATTGAAGGGCAACTTAATATATAGTGATCCCTTTACAGAAACGGACTATATTTAAAAAACATTGCTTTTACATTAAGTCAACTCTTGTCAATTTATTGAAACAATGACTTTTTGGTGACGAGCACTTTGACCACGATTTAACCATCACCATTTCACGCCATCTTTTAGAACATTTTTCTGCATTTTTATGTTTTTGAACTTGGTTGCGTTTTTTTACAAGATAAAACTATACATAATTTTTTCGATTGTTTCAAGACGTGTTTCACTAGCTGTGGAATTTATTCAATCATTAAAATCGAACATTTTATCATTAAAACCCATATAAACATATTTTGTTTTAAAATATGTTTTCTTGTTCAGTATTAGTTAGCTAAATTACTCTAGATGAAGTCTGAAAACCATTTTTTTTATCGTGGCTGATGGTCAGTTCCATCCGCACTGGAAATAGTTGTAGTATTAGAATTGATTGATTTATTAATTAATATAATTATTTAAATATTTTAATTCATAATATAAATATTATTTATTTCTTTATTATATTTATAAATAATATTAATTACAAATTATATTTATAAATAATATTAATTACAAATTATATTTATAAATATTATTAATTACAAATTATATTTATAAATAATATTAATTACAAATTATATTTATAAATAATATTAATTACAAATTATATTTATAAATAATATTAATTACAAATTATATTTATAAATAATATTAATTACAAATTATATTTATAAATAATATTAATTACAAATTATATTTATAAATTATATTAATTACAATTTATATTTGGTATGAGTGGCAATTAACGGGTTTGGTACCAAGAAAATTATCACGTTTAATCTTTAAAAAAAATAAATCTCAAAAATTATGTTTAAAAAAACACTCACAGAGGGTAGTCCATTGGGCATTTAGTACATCAACATTAAAAGTCAACTTTTGACCGGAAATATAACTGGTGAAATCTAATATTAAGAACGGTTTTCCAGACATTTCTTTTCGGCAATCCAGTGACACCTAGTTTGGAGTGATTGCGGTTATGGAGAAAAGAAAAGGTTCATAAATGGTAGAAAGCGTTAAAAAATGTTTCAATTTAGCTTAAATAAAACAATTTAAATCAAATATGATTTCGTATAATCAATATTAGTATTTTATATTTTCAAAATCTCACTGTTTCATATTCTGGAGGTGATTGCAAATCGCAAAGAACCCATTTGGAACGTGACCTTCAATTAAGAGCATAATTTTAAAATATAATTCATTATCCATCATATTTTTCTTTAAAAGTCCAATTAAAAAGGCACTTTAAGTCCCGAGTAACATATATTTTGAGACTCTTTTCCTCAAAAAGAGTCGCTGAAAAACAATGGAAATTAATTTTAAATGACTAAATTTATATCACTCTTGAAGTATTATATTTATTATTATTAAATATAAAAATTATTCTTATAAAATATAAAAATTATTCTTATAAAATATAAAAATTATTCTTATAAAATATAAAAATTATTCTTATTAAATATAAAATTATTCTTATGTTTACATGGCATTTTTAATCTGATTTTCTCACCCGGATAAATATTCAGATACTTCATGGGTGAGGTCAAAGGCGTTTTGATCTCGAAATGGTGTATAACAGATGCTCCTCCTTTTTCTAAGGGTTTTGAGAAGTAAATTATGCAGCTTAGTGGTTTTATGATTCGTTACTAAGCCATTGAAAATAATATTTCTCATAATCATTTTCGTAAGTGGTAGTCATAATGGCAATGTTTTTTCTGAATAGAGAGTTGGAAGATTTTTAGGCCACCAACGTCGAGAAGCATTGGTCTGAAGGCCCAGCAGAAGCAGTAAGCCCAGAGAAAACACTCCTGTCCAGCGCATTTCTGTGAGTATTAATTCAAAAACAATGTTAACTTTTAAAAATTATTTTTTGCTTTATGTAGTATAAAGTTGGTACATATGTGGGTTTCTTATAACTAATAATTTTTTATTTTATTCTTGAAATTGAAATAATGAAGAAACGAATTACTTGCTTCCGAGAAGGCAAAGAGTTCCAAAAAAGGCTTAGTAAAAAACTACAAAGATAGAATACTAACCGCAAAACCATTGCAGGTATCCCATAAGCTAGATCTTTTATAAGAAATTCACCTATTTTTATGAAATAATAATTTATTTTTCTGAATAACTTCAGTTTTTTATCGATTAAATCGGAATACTAATAAGACAGATGCGAAATAGGTTCTGTGTAACATGGCCTGCGTCAGTCAAGCTGGGATGAAAAAACAAAAAAAATTAGCCAAGGGTTGTTGAATTAAGTCTACAAATGCACTCGATACTCTCGTCAATAATTCAGAAATAAATTTAAATGTATTAAAACTAGTAGAGTGGTTAATAAATATGATTTAATTATGAAAACTTTGAGAAGCTGAAAAGTGTTTCGGTTTAATTCATCGAAAGGCAGTCCATTGTGGCGTCGTAATTATTTTAAAAATTTTCTATTTTTGCATCTGCTTTCTTAGTAGATTTGTATGTTGGTTTCGTTTCTGAATGTTTTTTAATGCAATTATATAAATTAAAATGGTTTCCAGTCATCAGTCAACCAACCAACCCATAGTCAGGGAGGGTGGCTTGATGTTGTTGCCTCGAGAAAGAGTCTTGAAGTTGACTGCATTGAAATAGGCTTCTCTGACCACAAACTGTTGGTCTGGAAGTGTCAACTGGCCAAGCCTCCTCCTGTGTACAAAAAAACTTCTAGTAGACGCTGGAAACTCTTGGATAGAACAGAGTTTGCTCAACAGGTTCGATTGTCTCCACTCTCGTCTAGCACTGACCTTGATGTAGATTCAGCTGCTGACTTCTACAGCTCCACTTTGACTAGCATTCTCGATAAGTTGATTCCTCTTAAGACTGTTAGAGTGCACCAGAGGCCTTCGGACCCTTGGTTTGACCATGAGTGTCGTGCCTCTAAACGCCTTAAGAGAAGTTTCGAGAGAAGCTACAGTAAGTCAAAAAATGAGCAAGCACGTACGGCCTGGGTCAAGCAGTTGAAAGTTTACAAGAGTCTGTGCAGACGCAAGCGAGAGCAGTTCTGGAACTTGAAGCTCTCTCAGTCCAAAGGGAAACCAGCTGACACCTGGAAACTCATCAATAGCATCGCGGGCAGAAGTAAGACGTCGTCAGTCTCAGGCATCAGTGCTGATGACTATCACGCACATCTCACAGAAAAAGTTGCGTCGGCGAGAAGGTCAATCAATGCCCAAGATGACCCAACATTTTCATTCTGCGAGCACGGGCTCAGTT
Source organism: Piscicola geometra (assembly GCA_943735955.1). NCBI lineage: Eukaryota > Metazoa > Annelida > Clitellata > Hirudinida > Piscicolidae > Piscicola > Piscicola geometra. Next base: position 3,422,501 of record OX030967.1, on the reverse strand, counting down.
TGAATGGGTTCAGCATAGTCGACGAAGAAGAAGTAGTTAGGGCTATTCAAGGGCTTCCGAATAAGCAGTGCTCGAATGACCCGGTTCCTACATGGCTGTTGAAGGAGATATCTGGAATAATTGCTCCTTTTTTAGTGAGCTTATTCAACAGGTCTTTTTCGGCAGGCAGGGTTCCGAAGTCTTTCAAGTCGGCCTACATCACGCCACTGCTCAAGAAGCCAAGTCTTAAACTCACTGAAACTTCGTCGTACAGGCCTATTTCAAACTTGAGGGTGTTGTCCAAACTCATGGAAAGATTAGTTCTCCACAGAGTAGTCAACTACCTCGCAGAATTCCATCTTTTCCCTCCCTTGCAGTCAGCCTACCGTCGTCATCATTCGACAGAAACTGCCATAACCAAAGTCTTTTCAGACATCGTTAGGGCAGCAGATGACGGTAAGCTCACATTGTTAGTTTTGCTTGATCTATCGGCAGCTTTCGATCTGGTAGATCACGCAACACTGCTCCGTAGACTGCACATCTCCTATGGTTTCTCAGACTCTGCGTTAGAATGGTTTAGGGACTACTTAAATGACAGATGTTTTGACATCCGCTGTAGTGGGACAAAATCGACAATGTCGGTTTCCGCTGTAGGAGTCCCCCAAGGTTCAGTTCTTGGTCCTTTACTGTTCTCTTTGTACACTGGAGATTTGGAAAGAATAGCAGCTAGACATGAGCTCGCTTTTCATCAGTACGCTGATGACACCCAGATTTACGGTCATTGCATTAAAGGTCATCAGGCTGACCTGCAAGCAAGGGTGTCATCATGCATTGATGAAATTGCTGCTTGGATGGGTGCCAATCAACTGAAACTTAACTCCAGCAAAACTGAAGTTATCTGGCTCTCATCCCGTCGAAACTCTACTCACACTCCCAAAGATCCAGTTCGCATTTGTCAGAACGAGATAATTCCTTCCGATAGTGTCAGAAACCTAGGTGTTTATCTCGACAAAGACCTCACCATGACGACACACATCAATAAGATGACTCAAACCTGCTTTGCTTCTTTACGCCAAATACGATCCATAAGATGGTTATTGACAAAGGACTCACTGAGAACATTGGCTTCTGCTTTGGTTCTCAGTCGAATTGACTATGGCAATATCATTCTTACTGGGTTGCCAATGACGCAGCTGCAGAAAATTCAGTCTATAATCAACACCACAGCTAGGCTCATAACAGGTGCTAGAAAGTATGATCACATCAGCCCTGTTCTCAAGGAGCTTCACTGGCTTCGTGTTGAAAATAGAATTGAATACAAAAACATCTTGTTAATGCACAAGTGTCTGTCTAATGAGTGCCCAGGTTATTTGTCGAGTAGCATTGTCATGAGAGCAAGTCTTCCCCAGAGGGAAAGACTCAGGTCTGCTAGGTCAAGAGATGTAGTTCCACAGAGCTACAAACTCAAGTATGCAGGTGCAAGAAGCTTTTTTGTTGCAGCGCCGACTCTTTGGAATAGTCTTCCCAATAGACTCAAATCCCCGAGCTCGACCGCGACATTCAGCCGTTCCCTGAAAACGTACTTGTTCGACCGATAACAATAACTTACAAATTAACTGCTCATTTTTCATTAATCAATTTCTTGCTTCCCAATATCATTTTTTTGTATATTTATACTAATGGTCAATAATAATTGTAAAATATTTTCTTACATTTTCTTAAATTTATTGTTATTATCATTTCACTTTCAATCTTTAAAAAAAATTTGTCTATTAAAAAAAAAAAAATATATATATATATATATATATATATATATGTATATGTGTATATATATATATATATATATATATATGTGTATATATATGTATATATATGTATATATATATGTGTATATATGTATATGTTTATATATGTGCATATGTATGTATATATATATATATATGATTTTATTGTTAAATTTCAATAACTTACTTTTCCTATACTTTCCATTTATTCATCTATCATTAATATTATTATCAAATTTTCCATAACCAAGTGGTCTTGAAGCCCGTCCGGGTTTACGCCACGTTAATAATACTCGTCGTTGTATTGTATTGTATTGTATAATATTAATTTATAAAAAAAGTTATTAAAAAGTTTGTAAATACTTTTTTCAACTTCTGGTGTTGTTGATAATTGTAATAAATCCTAATAATTTCATAGTAAAACAAAAATTAAATAATCTTGTGAAGATGAAGCAAAATACTTTTCCCACTCACACCTGAACTCCTCCAAAATTTAAAATACATTTTATTTACTTTTTAAAAACTAAAAAAAGAACAAATAGTTTCACGATATCTTCTTTGATGATTTTAGGTTCGCTAGAGAAAATGAAGTTTTTTGTCTACTTATCCACTGCAACCCTTTTGCATATATTCATATGAATTTTTGTAAAATAATTATTTTTATATGTTTTTTCTATATATATACAGACTTAAAATAGTGACACGCCAAAAAATGAACTTTGTATCAGTGATTAACTTTTAAAATTTTAATGCATGTTTCAATAAAAAATTAAAATAGCTCTATAGCTCTTGAATTTACAAAAAAAGTTTATAAATTATATGAAAAATAAATAAATAAATTTTTAAAACGTAAAAAATGGCGACTGAAATTTTGATTGACGCCTTGCCTTATTACGACCAGGGTTACGAGGAGCCGGGTGTGAGAGATGCCACTCTAGCGCTGGTGGAGGAAGAGTCGAAGAGATATCGTCCTTCGAAGAACTACCTCGACTTTCTGCCGCCCGTTAAGTACGACGCTTTCGAGACGGAAGTTCTCAAGAACGAGATGAACCGCCTGTCGATGGGGCAGCCAATGGAGATGATGAGCATGCGCAGGTATGAGTTGCCGCAGCCGAATGTGGGTAGGATGAACGACTTGAGTGCCTGGCAGGAGTGCGTCGACAACTCAAATGCACAGCTACAGTGCCAGGACCTGCGGATCAAGAGTCTCGAGTTGATGTGTCGCTTCGGCGTGGAGAAGGACCGGAGGGTGGTCGAGAGTGAGAAGGCGATGCTGAAGTGCATCGAAGGTAGGCTGGCCGAGTACAAGAAGGCAAAGCAGGAGCTGAATTGGCAGAGGAAGAACGAACAGATGGATGCAGGAGCTCGACTGAGGAACAACGAAGAGACGTGGGTGGGCCTCGTTTCCAAGAACTATGAGATCGAAATGGCGTGCCAACAACTCGAAAGAGAGGTTGCCATGCTGGATGAAGAAAGAATAAAGCAAGAAGCGATGCCACGGAATTGATTAAAATAATATTTTATGTTTTGAAGTTTTTATATTGAGTGTAAAATTAATTCTTTTTTAAAAACTGAATACTTTTATTTTAAATATTTTTATTTCACTAAAATTTATTGATCTTTAGTGCATTGTTTGTTCAACTTCATGGATTCAAAAAAATTCTTTCAAAATCATTTATAAAAAAATTTACATTTTTTCAAAAGTTGTTAAAAAAATAGAAAAAAATAATATAAAGAATTTATTCATCTAAAATAACTTTAAAAATGCAATTAATAAAATTGTCGTTTTTAAATGAAAAAAGGACAAAGAAAAAAATTAAAGTTTTGATGTGGAACGCTTTTTGTGTGAGTTTAAAAGACAAATGTCATTTAAGTTCGAAAAAGTGACAAGTCACACTTAATTGTGAATGAGAGAGGAGGAGGAGAGATGGAGGCGTGGTGGGGTGGTGGTGATGATGATGTTTTTATAGTGGGTGTTCTAAATCATGGAGGTAGCGATGATGATTGTGGTGGTTTTGACTATGATGAGGATGATGATGATGCTGGTGATTACGATGATGATTAAGACGAAAGGGAAAGGATGAAGAGAGGGAGAGAAGAAAGAAAACAAAAGAATGCGAGGGAAGATGCCATTTTTGATGGCTTGCTTTCGAAAAGGAAGCAGAGAAAAACTGAATGAATATGATAGATTAAGGTGGTGGTGATGATGTCGATGATGACGGTGGTGATGATGATGATGATGATGATGATGATGATGATGATGATGCTTCACTGACTCTTCTCACCTGCCTTCTATATAAAGAGAAGACTTCGCCAAGATCCGATGGACTTTTGAGAGTTTCATCAGAGTTTGTATATCATTGGATTTATTTAAAAAAAGTATCGAATTATAAATATTTATTAGATTAATTAAATTAATTATATCTGAAAAAGCTCGTTAATTATTCAACTGACAGCGCAATTAAGTAGCTCATTAACGATGATCTCATTGTTACTTCTGACCTCGTTTTTGTCATTTGTGACTTCTACAAACGGTTTGTATTTTTTCGATTTAAAAAGATTAAAATTTGCATTCATGGTAAAAGTTTGTCGGCCTTTATCGGCAAAGTTAAAATGACCGAAAACTAAGTTTACCTGATTTGTCCGAAAGACCGCAATGGTATTTTCAGGAATAAAAACGCTTTCAAAGATTTTGAATCACTTCGCAGTTGAAAACGTGTTTTTTCGCTGTTAACGTTGCATTTGTTTGAACAATCATTGCAAATTTGGTTCATGCTTAAAATTAGGAAGTTAAAAATATCAAGGTAACAGTAGACTGATAAATATTTTGTCTTAGTCGGTTAGTGGACTGGTAAAAGTGTGACAGTTTCTCACATTGACTGTACAATGTGTGTACAGAATAAGAATTGAAATATTAAAATTATAGAACTCAATTTTTTATTATTTAAAGTTCAAATGGCCGAATTATTTCATTTTGTTTATTATTAATGATTTTTGTGTACAAATAATTATAAAAAAGCTTTAAAAAATCTTTTGAAACTTTTAAATTAAAATATAATATCAGTTTATTAAATTAATATCAATTTATTAAATATTATCTTTAAGTTTGAAAAAATGTAAGAAAACTTTGAAAAATACTCAACTTGAAATCTTGAAACATCAAAAGATTTGAAAAATGGCTTTTCAAACATGTTTTCAAAATGTTTTTCCGAAATATTTTTTATTCAAAAACACGACTACGTATAAAAAAAACTAAAAGCAGTTTTCTATGGAAGATGAAACTGAATAAGTAGACATACTTGGTTTTTCTGAAAGCCCAAACATTAAATATTCAAAATACATATATCATTTTTAAAATTAAAAATTTAAACATCTTTTACAAAATGTGAAAAAGAATATCTTGTATTAAAATCTAATTGTTTTTTAAATATTAAATCTTAAAACACTCCCATCCCTATTTAGTTGAAGAGTGCACTTTTCCGTCTGCATGGAGAAAAGTCTGGTTCGAAGAAGAGCTAGGAGATGTCACCATTACTGCGAACGCAATTTCAAAACTAGGAACTTGTAAGGAGAGAAGAGAACACTTTTTCGTTCTTGAAAACGAGTGAGAGATTTTGAAAGTATAAATCTAATGATGTTCAGATTATTGATTTGTTCAGAGACAACAATTTGTATCCTGCTAAAATAAAGATTTTTACTTTACAAATATTTGGTTTTTAGACATTTTTTACAACGTTTTTTAACCACCCTTCCCAACCACCTTCAAGTTCTGTTGGTTTAAGAAGGGTAAGAAGAGATTATTATGATTAATTGAGTAAATAAGCAGTTTGCCGAAAAGTTAATCTAGGCGGCAGAATAGATAAACAGAGATTCTATTCTGTTGAGGTCATTTACGATCTTTCTAATAAGCATCACACGCCATCTAATCATCTTAATTAGAGTCATCTTCTCTGATCTTCCTGAGCACACACACACACACACACACACACACACACACACACACACACACACACACACACACACACACACACACACACACACACACACACACACACACACACACACACAAATACACACACCAGCACACACACAAACACACACACAATCTGTTTTAGAAATCATGAATATGTATCTATAGGAACTTGAGGAATGCATAAAGATGAATGTCCAGGGAAAGAATGAATGCAATGTAAATGAAAATTAAAGAAAATCTTTGAAAAAAATCTTTTTCTTCTCTCTTACACATCTATTTCTCAGACCAGCCATTCTAAAAACCACAAACTCATGCATCCTTCCATGTTCCTAAATTCTATCCATCTACAAATCCTTTCACCAAACCATCCGTCAACTACCCATCAATCTATCCACAATTAACCCATCATACCCACTAACGCACAGCCCATCAGTATCTATTTCGACCCTTACCCTTCTACCAATCTACCCACTAACCAACCAACACACAACAATACAATACAATACAACGACGAGTATTATTAACGTGGCGTAAACCCGGACGGGCTTCAAGACCACAACCATAAATATGCCACAAAAGTGAACTTACTCACAAGCAAAGATCACAAATGTGCACCTCTTTTGATTGTGAAAGACACACGCGAAGGAAGGACAGGTGACAAAGTAATCTGCAGATAATCTCTCTTCAGACACTCTGTTCTCCTCTTTTCCCTGTTCTTTCATATGTATATGTTATATATATTATCCAATGCATATATAGTCATTTATATATAAAGTGGATTTGGAATCATGGAATAAAAAAGAAAAAGTAGAAAAAGAAAAAGTGAGAGTGGAAAGAAAGAAGGCGTCGGTGACACATTTCTCGCCAAGTTTCAACTCAAACGTTTTAATTCAAGTGCATGGCATTTTCAAGTATTCAGTTAAATATTCAAGCTGACAATAACTTTTATATATTTCCATTAAACTATAAAGTGCTGAATTAAAAAAAATATCTTTGTTAAATTATATAAAGCCAGGTTAATTACAACGCACCATTTATTGATTTTGCGCCAATCATTCTGGAGTGTTTCTTTAGCTAGTGGATTAAGTTGTGATTTCAAACTGGCTTTCCATCCGTTCCAGAGACAATGCCAGAGTTTCCAATGCGAGAAGGGTGGCTGAACAAAAAATCAGTGAATAAAAGAATGTTTTGGAAAAAACGGCTTTGAAGGCGCCAAAAAACAAAAAAAACTCGCAAAACAAACTGCGAGTGAAGCTTAATCTCTGCACCTAAAACAACCTCTAAACGTTAAAAATTTTTTAAAGTATCAAGATCATTACTAGAACGTTAATTTTTTTAATTTTTAATTTTTCCCGTTTTTACGCATGTTTTTCTCGTGTTTTGTGATGAGTTACATACTCTTGTGGATTTTTTAGAATGAAGTTTAGAAAATGAAATTATGAATCTGAAGAAATAAAATTGTTGCTTTTAAATTTTAATTCAACTATTAATATTAAGATTAAACATTAAATTATAAAATTAAAATATTTTATAATAAGCTCTCACACAAAGTTTCAAAATTGAACTGACAGTTTTTACACTTTGTTAACCCTTTTGAAGTTCTCTTTTTCATCCATTTATATCTCAACCCTTCATGCAATGAATAAGTTTTTGTTTCATACATTTTCTATCATATTCAGATATCCTACATTCTTCTATTTTCCAACCATTTTTTACGTTGTCTTTTTCTCTCATTTTCTGAGATTTTGTTACAAAAAAGACTCTCACTCATTTGTTTCATCTTCATTTTTGTTCATTAATTTTATTTCTCCCCAATAAAGTCTGTCATTTCAGAGCTTTTAAACACTTCTCTTCCTAAATTCACTTTTAGTGTGCCCTTTTGCCAAAGACCCATAAACTTCCAAGTTATTAAATGCTTCATAACCTATATTGAGAACAAACACACATCAATATATGATGATAATGATTGTGAAAATGGTGATGATAATGATGATAATGACGACGATGATAATGATTGTGAAAATGGTGATGATAATGATGATAGTGACGACGATGATAATGATGATAATAATACATAATTTTGATGTGGTTGCTCTCAGACAAGGGGATTGTTACGTGTGTGTTGAGATGCAGCAGCGACACCAGAACCTCATCGAGATTAGACAAGGTGAGACCACAACAACAACAACACCAACAACAACATCAACAACAACACTATTGACTTCACTATAACACAGCACCACACCACAAAACACTACAAAAAACTTAAATATAGCACATGACAGCACCACACTACATGATCGCAGGCCACTGTTTCGACGCGGACTCGTTCACTCAACTCTGTTCCTACATAAGACATGACAGCCTCTACCGTTCTCTTATTAGAGGTATCCGCACACACACACACACACACACACTTACATACATACCAACAAACACACACACACACTCACATACATATTAACAAACACACACACAACTAAACTCACAAAGATATACACACACACAAACACACACACACACACACACACACACACACACACACACACACACACACACACACACACACACACACACACACACACACACACACACACACACACACACACACACACACACACACACACACACACACACAAACACAAACACACACGCAGTCAATGGGAAATCAATTCGATGTCCCTTTGGCGTCAAGGTATTAGGGTGGTGGTGATAAGAAGAATCATGAATAGGCTGATGATGATGATGATGACGATGATGATTAAGATGATGATGATGACGATGATGATGACGATGATGATTAAGATGATGATGATACGATGATGATGACGATGATGATGACGATGATGATTAAGATGATAATGGTGATGACGATGAGAATTAAGATGATGATACGCTTGTGTAACAATAGTTTTCATCCATAAAACCAGCCACCAGCACACCAACAACAACTACAACAACCACAACCACCAGAACAACGACGATGATAACGAAAACGACGATGCCGACGATTACCCAACCACAACAACCACAACAGCCACAACACCACGCTACACCCTCATCTACAACAACCACTCCGGTGGCTTCTGCAGACACCCTGCCTCCACCTGTCACGCCTGCTTGCGCCCATCCCGCTGGAGATTCCACTTCAGACACTGTCCCAGCAGTGGCTACACCTCGGACTCTGGTGTGTGGGTCGAGAGAGGAGGTGGATTCTAGGAGATGGTTGTTGCATGAATTTAATGGTTTAAGAGGTTGCATGAATTTGATTGGGAAAGGGCGCATTATACATGTCATTCTTGAGAAATGACAAAATAGAAAATGTCATTGGTGCTAATCAAACGACAATAAATTGAAAAAGACACTTTCGACGATTTAAATAATTCAAAAGTTCGATATTAGGCGCTATATATTTAACTGCGTTGTAATTCGTCGTCATGGTGACTTAATGCCGAAGGTTTTGATGACGAGTGATGAAAGGCAAAAAGTGAATTTATTAGCGGCCATTAACCCATTAACGCATACTGTCCTTTTTTAAGGACAGCAATAAAAAGTTTTTTTAATAATAGTTATCTTGATTATATTTATTATCTTTGCAGCTAATCCTGTCCTATATAAACTGAAGTCTTTGTTAAAAAATTTTTTGTGATTTGAAATTGATAGATTGTTTCGATATTCTGATTTTTCAAGGCGATAACTAAATTTTTTGTGTTTTTGTCATGGCTCATGAAAAAAAGTTAGTTATAATTTTATTTAATGTCTACCATTCATAATGTATAATAATATTTCATTGTTATTCATTCTTATATCTTTATTTAAAATAAATTTTATTTTACATGTAATATTATTTCCAAAAACTGTGTTTTATTGAGTGTCCTTTTTTAAGGACACTATGCAGTAATACTGATGGTAAAAACAATTATTTTCAGATTCGCTCTTCATGAAGTCCTTAGTATTTTGGAAGATGACAATGATTTCTTTTCAGCAGATATAGTCATGATTCCTCCTACTGACCCAAACTGCTCTGATGAGGATAGTGGACCCGAGGATGGTGAAGGTACTCTAGATAATTTATCAAGAAACCAGCTAAATGCAGAAGCAGAAATAGTAATTTCCAAAATTGGGGAAGAGAAAACCACTATAAGTAGAGAAGAAACTGCTGTAAAAAGGCCAGCTAAAAAAATTAAAATTGATCGGAGATGGACCAAAAAAGACATTACTACTGGATTATTGGCAGATAATAGTTCAGAGGACAAACCAAATTTAGAAAACATGTCTCCTCTCACATTGTTTAATTTATTTTTGGATGTACCAGTCATCAAGCTAATAACAGACATGTCAAATTTATATGCCAGCCAAAAACTAAAACAGCTGAATGCTACTGAAAATGAATATAGAGTGGTGCTGGCTATACTCATGCTTTCAGGTTATGTTCCTTTGGCAAACCGCAGGATGTACTGGGAACAGAGCGACGATGTACACAATCTAGCTGTAAGCAATGCTATGACTGTCAACAGATTTGAAGAGTTATTAAGATATTTGCATTGCAATGACAACGAGAAAATTAATAAGTTAGACAAGATGGCCAAAGTGCGTCCATTATTTGATGCTATGAATGAAAGATTTCTCAAATTTTGGCCCAAAGAATGTCATTTGGCGATTGAGGAATCAATGGTGCCATATTATGGAAGGCATTCATCAAAACAGTTTATCAGAGGAAAACCCATAAGGTTTGGATATAAAGTTTGGTGCTTAAATAATAGGCTTGGGTATTTGGTAAATTGTAACCCGTATCAAGGAGCCTCGGAAGAGTTCAATAGCGAATTAGGACTTGGTGGATCAGTGGTATCTAAACTAATAAAATGCTTACCAAAAGACACTCCATTTGAGTTATATTTTGATAATTTCTTCACCTCTTTTAGGTTGATTGAACAGTTAAAAAATAATAATATATTTGCAACTGGCACAGTTAGAAAAAACCGGATAGAAAAATGTCCAATTCAAGATGTTGAAATAATGAAAAAAAAGCCAAGAGGAGAATATGACTATTTATTGGATGAAGAATCGAATATCATTGTGGTAAGGTGGAATGATAATAGCGTTGTTACTTTACTTTCAAGTAATCATGGAGTGGAGCCTATAAAAGAGGTGAAAAGATGGTCAGCATCTCAAAAAAAACATGTCCAAATTCCACAGCCTTTCCTTATAAACCGATATAATCATTACATGGGTGGAACGGACCAAATGGATAAAAATATTGAAAATGTTAGAATAAATATAAGGCTAAAAAAGTGGTGGTGGCCTTTATTTGGTTTTTTAATTGATGCCTCTGTCCACAATGCCTGGTGCATTTTTAAAAAGTATAATAAAAATGAAAAATTTACATGTGTGCAGTTTAGACGTCAGGTTGTGAAATCAATTCTAGGCCAAATTGATGTGAGTTTTTATTATTATTCATGTTAAACTGAAATATTTATAATTTTTTCATATGGTTTCAAACAGATCAAAAAAGAAAAAAAAGGATCCATGAATTTAGCTAAAAGCGTGATTGCAGATGTCCGATACGATGGAAAAGATCATTTTATTGGTAAAATTGAAGATGGCCAAAAAAGATGCAAGCAATGTGGAAAGAAAGTGCAAAAGAAATGCCTTAAATGTAATGTAGCTTTACATTTGGAGTGCTTCAGCATCTACCACGAATCGTGATTACCGTCGGTAGCAATGCATAGCGTCCTTTTTTAAGGACATTTTTTATTTTCATCATAACTTTTTTTGTATAAAATATTTCAGACTAATTTTTTGATTTTATTTGTTAGAATCGGGTTTTCAATAAAATGTTAAAAAATTAATTAATTCCTTTGAGTCATGCGTTAATGGGTTAAAGGCGAGGAGATTGTACTTTTTGAAGGATTTGCTTTACGGGATACTAAAATACAAAATTATATTAAGATTTCCTCATCTTTTTCTTGATAATTTGTTTAATAATCATGGTACATTTATTAATGAAATTTGATTAATCAATCAATCACAGCCATTTATATAATTCAAAAGCGCTTTAAAATAAATTTGTTAAATAAAACGGGTTTTAGACCACTACCAATATATGTATATATATCAATTTAAATATAAAAAATAAACAATCAACCTCAATAATACAACCTCACCCAAACCACCATGACAATCACCGCCAAAAAATCACTATCACCACCAATAAAAAATTCAATCATCACCACTGCACCAACACTCATACCACAGCACAATCATCACCACATCATCCTCATAACCACAAAACACAATCATCATTCTTCTCAATATTTTCTTATAAATAGACTTCTTTGAGATCAAATGCAAACTTCTGTGCATATTTTTATATCTTTGTATTTGAGGAGTGCATAACTGAGTACCTATAAAAATGGAATGTCAAATGTTCAAAAGTGAAGTGGATGAAATGGTTGAATGGCTTGAACTGCTTGAAAGTGAAAATCAAAAAGAAAAATAATAATAACAATAATAATAATAATAAATATGATAATAAAAACAAATATGATAATAATGAGGAAAAGCTTTATTACAGTGGCGTATAACCGTACAGGCTTCAAGGCCACTTGGGCTAGAAAATTTTCGTTCTCACCTGTGGGCTACTAGGGCATCGGTTGCACTTGAAGCTATGACCATTGGTCAAGACGAGGGGTTACACATTTGGGCACCCATTCAGCCAATGTTTCAAGTTGAATGATTGAAATATTTGAAAGGAAATTTTTGCAATGGAAGAGTGGAGAGGAGGAGGTTTGAAGTGAGTTGTGAGGATTGAAAGTTTTATTTGCTTGAGGGTCCAAGATTTCATTGAAAGTTGATGTGTGTGGAAGTGTTAAGCGATGGACGAAATGAGTGAGGAAGGAATGAGGGAAGAAATGAGTAAAGGAATGAATAAATGAACAAATGATAGATGGACGAAAAGGCATCACCTTATCCAACATCATCATCATCATGAGATTTGAGATCATTTCTTAAATTAAGTCTCAGAGGTTTAATCGGTCTTTAAAAGGAATTTGTTATGCCATCCATTCGTTCATTTACTTATCCGTACATCTGTCCTCCCATCCATCCCTTCATTTAAATATGTTTTCATCCATCCATTCATCCATCTATCCACCCATCCATCCATCCATCCATCCATCCATTCATTCAACTTACGTTCCTACCCTTGTACACATCTACCCACCCTTCAACTCACTTTTTTTCAGCCACTTAGACTTTCTTCATCAACCCATCCTTCTACCCACCCATCCGCCTATTCTTCCAACCATTCACCCACAAATTTATTCACCAACTCATCCATCCATCCTTCCATCCATTCACCCATCCATCCATCCTTCCATCAATACACCCATCCACCCACCCTCTACCAACCCACCCCCTACCAACCCACCCCCTACCAACTTACCAACCCACCCCCTACCAACCTACCACCCAAACCAACCCACACTCATTCATCCCCCCACCACCCACTTCTACCCAACCATTCACCCATCCACCCCCACCCCTTCCACCCATCCACCCCCACTCCATCCACCCATCCCACCCCTTTCACCCCTCCCACCCCTTCCACCCCTTCCACCCATCCACCCCCACCCCATCCACCCATCCACCCCTCCCACCCCTTCCACCCCTCCCACCCCTTCCACCGCTCCCACCCCTTCCATCCCTTCCACCCCTTCCACCCCTTCCACCCCTTCCACCCATCCACCCCCATCCCATTCACCCATCCACCCCTCCCACCCCTTCCACCCCACCCCCACCCCTTCCACCCCTTCCACCCTTCCACCCACCCACTTGATGCACGGAGGCGTAGCAAATCAAGCGAGCAATCTCTGGTGTGCAATTGAAAGTTGATAATAAATATTAGAAAAGAAAGAAATAAAATAATAATAAAAACAAATAATAATAAAAACAAATAATAATAAAAACAAATAATAATAAAAACAAATAATAATAAAAACAAAAAATAATAATAGTAATAATCATCATCATTATCATAATCTTAATACTTTATTGGTGTTGGAGTTTTATTGTACTTTTAGTTTATTGTTTTGATTAACAAAGTTAATTAATCCTCTGGATTTTTCCATCTTAAAAACTAAAATGTTTCAACCATTAAAGTTAAATTGAAGGTTTACGGTTGTTAAAATGTAAAAATATTGATGGTAGATCAACAAATAATTTGATTTTAATTAAAGTCTAAAAAATTTTCAAAAACTTTAAAAGACAAAATGCTCTTTAAATACCAAAAATCTATAAAAAATGTGAAAACAAGAAAATAACTTCAAAAATGTTTTAATAATTAAAATAATATATTTATCAATAAAAAGCGGAAAAACTAAAAGAAAAAATAGAAAACAAAGTATGGAAAAAATGAGAAAAAAATAGAAAGAAAAAAAAACGAGCAACAGATAGGCCTATTAGGGGAGTGAGGAATCGGCCAGGAGAGGTACATCCGTCACTCCTCATCAAAACAATACTTATTCCTTTTTTTAAGCTTTTTGTTTTTTTTAAACTCATAATTTTTCGTAAGGTTTTGCTTCTTAATTTTTTTCTAAATATGTTAAACAAAAAGTTAATTATAAATGTAATGAAACTTATTATAATTGAATAATTATTAGCATATAGATAATAACAATTATGTTTATTAATCATCCACACTCTATCAATCAAGTCTCACTAACCTTCTTAATTCTCCAAAATCAATGCAACACTGACAATTTAAAAACGCAAAAAAATTGGCAAAAACTATTTTTATAAATTTTATATTTCGTTAAGAAACCACGCGCCTCCTTATCCCTTATAAAGCAGCTCAGTTGTCAAGTTAGGGCGGTAGCAAAGTTTTTAAATCGTGTTAGAATAATGCGAATTTAAATATCTTATTTTTTTGAAATTAAAAAAACTAACTTTTTGTTTTTTCAATGAAATGTTGACGTATCTGTTTTTATGGCGAAAATGAAGTGCTAATTCCTAAAACGGCATCATCATCATCACTCCCTAATCTTTCTCAACTTCCGTTCTTATCCCATGAATAATTAATATAATCGCATGATGATGATGACGATGATGATGATGATGGGGGTGATGAAGATGATGATGATGATGATGATGGGGGTGATGATGATGATGATGAGGGTGATGGTGAAAATGATGATGAGGGTGATGATGAAGATGATGATGATTATGAAAATTATATTTTTTTATGGTGGCATGATGCAAAGGATAATGATTGAAAATGATGATATTCAGAAAAAAGTGATTATATAAATGAAAATAGTTAGAAAAGGAGAAACTGAAAGGAAAAGAGGGTTGTTAAGAGAGACAGGGTGTCAGAAAGGAGGGGAGTTGTGGAGGGGTGGTTAAGGGTGGCGAGTGGAAGTTGTGATTTGTGGGAGGTGATGTGGGCATAAATCAAAGGAGGGAGTAATGAGAGGGGGTGAGAAAAGGGAGGGTGAGGTGGTGAGATGAAGGGAGGGTGAAGTGGAGAGATGGTGGTGGAGGGGAGATGGGATGAGATGGTGGTGGAGGGGAGATGGGATGAGGTGGTGGTGGAGGGGAGATGGGATGAGATGGTGTTGGAAAGAGGGTGAAGTGGTGGTGGAGAGGGAGGTGTGAGGTGGTGTTGAAGGAGAGGAAGGGGGAGTTTGGAGGGAGGTTGGGGTGCAAGAAGGAAGGGGGGTGAGGTTTTTTGAGTGGGTTTTCACCGGTACTGATTTTTATTTATAAGTGTTTTTATTTTTTTTAAAGACCGAAAATATGGACATGAAATTATAAAATAATAAATAATAGGCATAAATAAAATGTCTAAAATAAAAAAAACTATAATTACAATATTGAAAAACATTAGTAATAGTAATTTAATATTTGTAAAAATTTCAATAAAAATGGAATAATTACGGTGGTGTAATACATCAAGGCATCTTGAAACCAATAATTTCATGAATAAGATATTTCTACTTTTAAACCTTTTTGAAATAAACTTTTTTTTAAATATATTTGATATTTCAATGATTTAAAATAATTAAATTTATGAAGTGTAATTATAAAAAATAATTAAAAGTTATTTTACTGATTTTTCAGCTGAACATTTCAAACTCTTTTTAAATATTTGTTTATATAGTATTTTATTTTGAATTTTGTTTTTTTGCACTCAGTAAAATAACTACTGCAATGTTCAACCGAGCGACAAAGTCCATTCGAGGCAGTTTTGCAAGAGTTTTTCTAACCGCAAACAAAAATCAAAAGTTTTTCAGATTTTTAGTTTTTCTATTTATTCTCATCATCATCATCATCATCATCATCATCATCATCATCATCATCATCATCATCATCATCATCATCATCATCATCATCATCATCATCATCATCATCATCATCTTCATCATTCTCATCATCATCACCATCATCATAATCATCATCATCATCATCATGATCATCATCATCATCATCATCATCATCATCATCATCATCATCACCACCACCACAGTCACAGAGATCGAATGCATGGCTGAATGGGGGACTACAAAAAACAATTTTGTTTACTTTCGCATCATCGGAAAAAACAACAACAACAACCATAACTACTATCACGTAAACAATAACAACAACAACAAACAAAACTACAATCATAAAGAAAACCACAACAACAAGAACAACAACAAGGACAACAACAACCACAATGGCTTCCGAGGCAACAACAGGGCTTACCGCTGCATGGTGAATAACTAATTACTTTAAAATCATTCGCCAGGCGAACATGAAAAATACAAACTCAACACACACAACTAGTGCAAACCACCAATTCCTGTTTTAATCACTAGGACTCTTAAATTATTTTTTTAAATCGCTTAAAAAAGCATTTTAAAAGTTCCAAACACCCTAAGCAATTAAAATAAGTTCCAAAACCACCACCACCATTACCCCCACCACCACCACCACCACCACCACCACCACCACCACTACCACCACCATCACCACCACTACCACCAACCCCACCACCAACCCCACCACCACCACCACCACCACCACTCCCACCATCACCACCACCACCACCACCACTCCCACCACCACCACCACCACCATCACCACCACAACCACCACTACCACCATCACCACCACCACCACCACCACGGCAGGCCTACAAGAGCCTGGGCACGCTGTTGTATCTGAGCCACTCTGCGGACACCACTTGCAGGGGCGTCAATGCAGCCAACGATGGGCCCGTCGTCATGGAGCTGACACTAGGTGAGGAGGTGGTGGTGGAGAGATGAGGAGGTGGTAAGGAAGAGAGAGTGGAGAGATGAGGAGGTGCTGATGGTTTGAGGTAGTTTGAATAAAGAGTGTTTGAAAGGGTTTGAGGTGGTGGAGGGGTGAGGAGGTAGTGGAGGGGTGAGGAGGTAGTGGAGGAGTGAGGAGGTGGTGGAGGTGTGAGGAGGTGGTGGAGGGGTAAAGAGGTGGTGGGGGGGTAAAGAGGTGGTGGAGGGGTGAGGAGGTGGTAAAGGGGTAACAAGGTGGTGGAGGTGTGAGGAGGCGGTGGAGGGGTAAAGAGGTGGTGGTGGAGAGATGAGGAGGTGGTAAGGAAGAGAGAGTGGAGAGATGAGGAGGTGCTGATGGTTTGAGGTAGTTTGAATAAAGAGTGTTTGATAGGGTTTGAGATAATGGAGGGGTGAGGAGGTAGTGGAGGAGTGAGGAAGTGGTGGAGGTGTGAGGAGGTGGTGGAGGGGTGAGGAGGTGGTGGAGGGGTAAAGAGGTGGTGGAGGGGTGAGGAGGTGATTGGAATGAGAGGTGAGTGGAGGGGTTTTGGTTTAGAAGGTTTCAAGGGTTCTATGGCGTGTGTTTGGATGAAAAGGGATCTTTGAGGATTTGTTAATGCTTGAATAAGTTTAGCTACTTTTCTTTGCAGAACCTCAAGCGTCTTCATCATCATCATCATCATCACCCATCTCCTCCTCTTCCTCCTCCCATTGCAAACTCCCATCCTGGTTCCATCGTCACTCCTGGACCAGCTACAACTATTACTACCTTCACGATGCTGCTAGTAATAGTAGTAGTGTCACTATTAGGAAGGGTAGTAGTGTTAGTAGTAGTGATATTAGTAATAGCAGTATAAGTATTAGTAACAGTGGTGTTAGTAATAGGATCAATAGTGTTGGTAGTACTAGTAGTAAAAGTGGTAGCAATAGTAGTAGTAGTAGTGAGAGTAGTTATAGTAGTGTAAATGGTGGTGTTAATATTACAAGTAGTAGCAAGAAAAGCAACTCCAACAAACAAAATCGAGACGGCAGCAATGAACGTAACAACAAAAGTGAAAACAATATTAAAACATTTTCTCATCATCATCATCCCCAACATCATCATCATTCCCAACATCATCATCATTTTCATCAACATCATCATCATTTTCATCAACATCATCATCATCCCCAACATCATCATCATCCCCAACATCATCATCATCTCCAACACAATCATCATCACTCTAACAACACCAATGATTGTCTTGTAAAAGATCCTGCCCTTGGAAACCTGTTTAATTATTTCGCAAAACGTCATCATAATGATGATGATGATCATGATAAAGATGATAATGATGTTGATAATGATGAGGATAGGGATGAGGATGATGGTGATCGTGCTCATGATGATTATGGTGGTGATGATGATGATGTTGGTAATGATGATAATGATGATGAGGGCGATGAAGGCGATGTTGTTTTCCACATGGGAGACCCTTTTTATTTTTACAAGTTCAAGGATGAAAACTCGGAAAAGAAAAGGAAAAACAGCCACAACAACCACAACAACAACATCATCAACAAACCACGCAACTCATTTTTTCTGTACCAATCATCATTCATCTACAACAAACCTAACAACAACCCAAAAAAACATCCCAACAACAACCACCACAACCACAACGATCACTACCATCACCACCACAACAAAAACCACAACAAAAGCAACAAGTTGATGAAATTCAGTTGTTTGACATCAACAAAACAACAACATCCACTCTATGGAAAAGTGTTGACGTTGTTGTTGCGTGTAGAACGAGGATGGTAAGCGGTGTTTTTGTGTGAAGTTCTTGAAATAACTCTTTGATTAAAAAATATTTTTATTTCATTTTTAAACTCCAATTTTATATCTCTTTTTTATTAAACCATATTTTAAAAACCACACTAAACCACACTACACTCTAACGAACAATAAAAAACTTTTTGACCACACAACCACAATGCACCAGACCATACTTTTGTACACCACACCACGTCATATTCCGTCACACAACACCACAAAACACGAACATCAACAGTGATGAAGTAGAAAGATGCATGGTGTTACTACGCACATCTACCTCCTTGGTGGTGCACGCCATGTGGGGTGGGTGTTGTTGACTACTACTACTACTACTACTACTACTACTACTACTACTACTACTACTACTACTACTACTACTACTACTACTACTACTACTACTACTACTACTACTACTACTACTACTACTACTACTACTACTACTACTACTACTACTACTACTACTACTACTACTACTACTACTACTACTACTACTACTACTACTACTACTACTACTACTACTACTACTACTACTACTACTACTACTACTACTACTACTACTACTACTACTACTACTACTACTACTACTACTACTACTACTACTACTACTACTACTACTACTACTACTACTACTACTACTACTACTACTGCTACTACTACTACTACTGCTACTACTACTACTATTACTACTACTACTGCTACTACTACTACTACTACTAGTACTACTACTACTACTAATACTAATACTACTAGTACTACTACTACTACTACTACTACTACTACTACTACTACTACTACTACTACTACTACTACTACTACTACTACTAATAATAATAATAATAATAATAATACTAATACCACTACTAATACTAGTTCACTATGACTATCACCATCAGGACCCGTGGGCGATAGTAAGTGTGGATTGGAGCAATTCTCCCACTCACCACCAATCCATGAATATATGCTTTGTTAGTTTCAAGATAATGGGTATTATGATGATGATGATGATGATGATGATAATTACGATAATTATGTTGGTGTTGATGATGATGGAAATGATAATGAATTAATAATTATAAATTAACCTTATCATCATTACCAAGACCACCCTCTTTCCACAGCCACAAAGTTCACAAAACCAAGCTGCCCGTTCATTGGTCGGTACAAGTCACATGTTTCGAGACCTTCTTCCTGTCACGTGCTTCTGACTTCCGGTTGCCATGGAGACAAGATTGAGCTAGCACTAGCCAATCAGAACCATTTAGGTGAGTTCGAAGAGGAGGAAAAAAGAGGAGAAAGATGTGAGTGAGGGGGAGGTTGGGAGGGAGAGGGAATGAGAGGATGGGTGTTGATGAAAGTGGAAAAATCTTCTCCACACTCTGCCTCCATATGACGTCATCGATGCAGACGTGCAGCTGGAGTGTGTCACGTGGTGGGCTGTGGGGGAGGGAACTCTAGTATTCATGGTGGCACAAAAACAACTGCATAATAAACATCAACAACAACAACATCAACAACAACAACAACATCAAGAACAAGAACTGGGAAAACCACACATCTCGTGCATGGTAGTAGTTTTGGAGAGTTTGATTCTTTTGAGTTGTTTTTTTATAAATATTATTATTAGTACTATTTTTATTATTATAAGTAGTACTATTAGTACTATTAGTATCACCTTTTGTGGCTTTTAATGGTTATAGACGATATCCAAGGATTCGTTGTTTCAAAGTTATGGTGTGTTTAAGAAACTTAAGATAAAATTATTCAAGGTCTCCACGTTGACCTTTCTAATTTATTCTCCAGTGGCTGCAAAAGACTTCTTCCTCATCCCTCCTCCTCACCCACTCCCCCCATTGCCAACCACCCCCATCATCATCACCATCTTCGTCATCTTCATCATCATCATCATCATCCCTTCTACTTTTTGACGACTACCTACGTAAGCATTAAATGGAATTTTATTATAATTATCATCCTCTTCTTCATCATCACCACCACCACCACCAACACCTTCCAGATGAATGCCCATTAGCGGATGGAGCACTTGACGACGACATCGACATCCAATCAGAAGAAACCTCTGACGTCAGCAAGACCCCATCGCCAGCCAATTACATGGAGCGAAAGGCCCCAGCGTGGCAAGCTTCCTCCACCAATCAAAAGCCACCATTCTTCCACTATTTAGACTATTCTATCGCCCATTTTTTTATTTTACAATTATATTTCATGTTAAAATAGTTTTTATCTTTAAATAATGTTTAAAAATACTTTTTACTCGTATGGTTGTGTAGCTTTGGGATTTATTACTCCTTCCCATTTTTATTGAATGATGTGTTTTTTTATTTCTTTTTTGATGAAAACTTACTGCTGTAATAGATGGTAATTTTGTGATGCACTTCGTTTATTTATTTTTCAAAACCTTTTTGCAGATGCAAACTTATTCCACAAATCCTATACTTTTTACAAATATTTTGTTTTTAAATCAGAAAAAATTATAAAAATTGAGTTTTGTTTCATTAAAAAAAAGAATTTAACTTCCAAATAATTATAAAAAACGTTAAATATTTTTTAATAAATATTCAAGACGTCATAAGAAAACAAAAACAAATTACTTTTAAAAATAGATTTGTAAATTTGATTTCAAGGAATTTTTTTCCCAGCAAGATGATGCTTTTAAACTCAGAGTAGGTTTATTCTTTGTTTTAATTAAATTAAATCATTTTATTATTGATTTAATTTAGCCATTCTTCTGTTTATCTTGAAACTAATAGACTCGAGTAACTATACTCCAGCAGTCAGACATACACATACTCACACAAACAAACACACATCCCCACCCCCCCCCCCCTCCCCACACAATGTAGCAGCACAAAAACACACACATATCCCTACTTCTCCCCCAAACACAATGTAGCAACACACAAACAAATACACACAAACACACACACACACACAAACCCACACACACACACACACACACACACACACAAAAACACACACATACACACACACAAACACACACACACCCCCACACACACACACACACACACACACACACACACAAACACACACACACACAAACCCCCACACACACACACAAACAAACACACAAAAACCCACACCCACACACACACAAACACACACACACACACACACACAAACACACACACAAACACACACACACACACACACACACACACACACACACACACACACACACACACACACACACACACACACACACACACACACACACACACACACACACACACACACACACACACACACACACACACACACACACACATATCCCTACTCCTCCCCTCAAACACAATGTAGCAATACTTAAACAAACACACATCCCCACCCCTCCCCCCCCCCCCCCCCAAACACAAAATAGCAACACACAAACACACACACACGCACACATACGCACACACACACGCACAGGGGCAGACCTTGCAAGGAGCGACTGAAGGCCTACATGGAGGTGTTCAGCGCCTACTCTAGTCTCAGCAAGAAGAAGGACCGAAGCCACATCCTCGCCATGGAGGCTGAACTGAGTGCCCTGAGGAAGGTGCTTTCGTCGTGGTGGTGGTGGTGGTTGATGTGGTGGTGGTTGATGTGGTGGTTGATGTGGTGGTTGTGTGGTTGATGTGGTGGTTGATGTGGTGGTTGTGGTTGATGTGGTGGTGGTTGATGTGGTGGTGGTTGATGTGGTGGTGGTGGTAGTGGTTGTGGTGGTGGTTGATGTGGTGGTGGTGGTTGATGTGGTGGTGGTTGTGGTGGTTGATGTGGTGGTGGTGGTGGTCGTTGATGTGGTGGTGGTGGTTTGGTTGTGGTGGTTGATGTGGTGGTGGTTGTTGATGTGGTGGTTGATGTGTGGTTGTGGTGGTTGATGTGGTGGTTGATGTGGTGGTGGTGGTGGTGGTGGTTGATGTGGTGGTGGTTGATGTGGTGGTGGTGGTGGTGGTTGATGTGGTGGTGGTGGTTGTGTGGTTGATGTGGTGGTGGTGGTTGTGTGGTTGATGTGGTGGTGGTGGTTGATGTGGTGGTGGTGGTTGTGTGGTTGATGTGGTGGTGGTGGTTGTGTGGTTGATGTGGTGGTGGTTGATGTGGTAGTGGTGGTTGATGTGGTGGTGGGGGTTGATGTGGTGGTGGTGGTTGATGTGGTGGTGGTTGATGTGGTGGTGGTGGTTGATGTGGTGGTTGTGGTTGATGTGGTGGTGGTTGATGTGATGGTGGTTGTGGTGGTTGATGTGGGGATGGTTGATGTGGTGGTTGTAGTGGTTGTGGTCGTTGATGTGGGGGTTGATGTGGTGGGGGTTGATGTGGTGGTTGATGTGGTGGTTGATGTGGTGGTTGATGTGGTGGTTGATGTGGTGGTTGATGTGGATGGTGGTTGATATGGTGGTGGTTGATGTGGTGGTGGTGGTTAATGTGGTGGTGGTGGTTGATGTGGTGGTGGTGGTTGATGTGCTGGTGGTCGTGGTGGTGGTGGTGGTGGTGGTTGTGTGTGGTGGAAGGGAGTTGAAGAGGGATGAGGGGGTGAGGGGAGAGTGTTGATAGGATATATGGCAGATGAGAGAGTGGATGATTGGGTGAATAACAAGACAGAGATTGGATTGGTGGATGATGGGGTAGGTGGATGATAGGTTAGGTGGAAGATAGGGTGGATAGATATCAGGGTGAATGGGTGTGAGAAGTTGATGGAAGAGTATAGTAACTGCTCAAGGTTTTTTGATGGGTGGCGAAATAGTCTAGCTGCTAATGAAGGAAAAAAACAACACCTAACTCACCCTCTCACCCAAAGAACACCTAACTAACCCTCTCACCCAAACAACACCTAACTAACCCTCTCACCCAAACAACACCTAACTAACCCTTTCACCCAAACAACGCCTAACTAACCCTCTCACCCAAACAACGCCTAACTAACCCTCTCACCCAAACAACACCTAACTAACCATCTCACCCAAACAACGCCTAACTAACCCTCTCACCCAAACAACACCTAACTAACCCTCTCACCCAAACAACACCTAACTAACCCTCTCACCCAAACAACACCTAACTAACCCTTTCACCCAAACAACACCTAACTAACCCTCACACCCAAACAACACCTAACTAACCCTCTCTCCCAAACAACACCTAACTAACCCTCTCACCCAAGCAACACCCATCTTCCCACTTCAACTCACCCATACAAAAGCAACTGACTCAACCACAGGAAGAGGAGCAGACATTATACAAGAAGTACCACCAAGCTGAGCACAAGAGAGTGCAAAGGATGCTGGATAAGGGAGAGGCTAAATACACGGAGCTACTTGCCCAGGAGGTGAAGAAGGCGGCCATCTTGAATCTATTTTGAATGTTGAGATGGGAGTTTAGTTTAGTGAGAGTGTGGAAATATGAGTTTTGGAAGGATCGCAAACATTCCCACACAGGTCAATCAGTTCAAACTTCTCTACGGCGAGGAATCCAAAGGGGTTTACATAATCATTTTGTTGTGATCTTTTCATTTTCAACAGTGGGCCTTAGCCCATCCATCATCCTATCGGTCGTACTCTCTTCCGTTATATCTTTCACCTAACCATTCCCACAAATTCACACTGAATCAATTGATTTTCAACTTTCTATAAAAATCCCATAAAACCCACATCTCGTCCATCTTTCTTCCCATCCAAATTTTTTCCCCTTTCGCTCAATCCTTTTTCCACTCTACCACCTCACCGATAAATTAATTTCGCCACGCACACTACCACTCCAGCTGGTCAAACTGACACGCTGTCCCAGCCCCTCTCCCGTCAAGGCGACTGAGGCCCTCAACAAGCACACCTCCACCTTTCTCAGTCGACAGTACCTCGACAAGGCGCTCAATAAAAGCTTTGGGAAGGTTAGTGTTCTCTCGCGGGAATGGGTTTAAGGAATAATGTTGGGTGTATGTTTAATTCATGGTTTCAATCCAGTTTAAGGATGGGTTAGGGGGATTTACGAGAGCTTTTTGCTCTATGTATTAATGCAGTTCTTGGAGGGGGGCTCAGGGGGTTTAACAATTCTTTCAAATATTCATCCAAGCCCAAAAACCATTTCCAAAAAGTTTCAAATATTCAATCACCATTGCATTGAACTTCCCGGCGACAACAGGCAGCCAGTCAGAGTGATGGAGAAGACGAGCAAATCCTGCAAACCATATACGAGGAAGTGGCCCTGGATGAGATGTCTAGAGCCACGGTGAAAACTACTACTACTACCACCACTACCACTACTACTACTACTACTACTACTACTACTACTACTACTACTACTACTACTACTACTACTACCACTACTACTACTACTACTACTACTACTACTACTACTACTACTACTACTACTACTACTACTACTACTACTACTACTACTACTACTACTACTACTACTACTACTGCTGCTACTACTACTACTACTACTACTACTACTACTACTACTACTACTACTACTACTACTACTACTACTACCACCACTACCACCACCACTACTACCACCACAACTACTACTAGTACCACCACACCACCACCACCACTACCCCTACGACAGAAAGTTGAAGAGTTGTACAAGCTTGCGGACAAGTTGATCGGCGTAACGGCGGAAGGCTGCAAAGACCTCATCAACCTCAAGTGACCTTTGACCCGATTCCTTTGACCTGATTTCTTTGACCTGTGACCTGGTTTTTCCATCTTTGAGCAGATCGACTACTGAGTAGCGGACCTTACTGACTTTTAGTTTACTTTTTATGTTTCAATTTGATTTTATTTTTGCGATTAATATTTTAAACTTTATTATTATTTTTTTGGATAATTATTTATAACAATATTGTTGATTGGTTATTGGCTAATAAAAAGAATTGAATCTTTAAAATCTGGTCGTTTTAAACAAAATTCACTATACTATGACTACTAAATTCTCCGGTAAATCATATTCTCAAACCACGAAATCGCAAAAGAACAAACAAACAAGGTAAGTGCGAGGAGGGGTTTGTGTGCGGTTGGATTGATGAGTGGCTGGGTGAAGGTGGCAAAGGTGTTCGGTTCTCACCATTGAGTCTCTTCAACCTTCGATAACAGAAGTAATGGGGTTGATGATGATGACGACGATGATGGTTGTGATGATGATGATGATGATAACGATGATGATTATGATGGCGGTTATGGTGGTGGTGGTGATGATGTTGATGACGATGAATATTATTTTAATTTCTAAATGATACACACACAAATAAAGAATTTATCTTTGTCATAAATTGTGATTCGTTATCATACTCCCCACTGGATAGTGACTTTAAAAATTGATTTAAAAAGTGAATAGATTAGATAATTGAATAAGTCTGCCAGATTTTCATAGATTTGCTCTATAAATAAGTTTTTTGCAAAGATAAGAAGCAGATGATAAGTTTCTTAATTTTTATTAATAATGATAATAACAATACTACTATTATATTTATTATATGCAGTAATATTGTATCTTGGAAAGATTTAATAAAAATTGATTAAAATTTTATAATTTATATAAAAAACTAAGTAAGAAAAGCAGCATTTTATTACTATTTTGCAGTGGATAACATCAAATTATTGCAGCCATTAATGATAAAAATCATTAAAAAAATTTAAACTTGAGTCATATTTTCAAGCTTATCACAAAATACGACAGGCCTTATGAAAGGCGATGGTGGTGATAAGACAACTTGTGGTGTTTAAGAAGACTAGTGTCAGATAAGCGCGCCAAAACTTGAAAAGAAGAGATGATCTAAAACCCGCGGAAGTCATGTTTATTGCCGGAAAGCAGATGTTTTCGATAACATTTTGTAAAGTATTTTAAAATTAAAAAGTTTAAAAGCAAAATGGCGTTAAGACGGAAGCGTTTCGAGATGACAATTTATTGTCGTGTGCAGCATGGGAGGCGATCTTGGGGGGTCATGGTGTCCGGATCCCTTCACTTTTTGGTAGTGAAGGGGTCCACTTCAAAGGTTAGGATCCCAGAATCTTCCAAGATATCCGTCTATGCTGAGTAGGACCCCCCGAGATATGCAGCAGACCGCCACCCCTGGTTTGCAGCAGTGTGGGTGTGCTACGATTTGAGTTTGACAAGCTTTGTTTATAATCCATTTCAGAAGCATGCTGCCTATGCCACACTTTTCTATCATTTTTGCTCCATCTTCCAACATACGTACCCCACTTTTTTCCCTAATTCTACCACCCCACTTCTCTTTTTCTCCCCTCACAGCCACCCTTCTTTAAGCCCTCATATTAACCCCCAACCTTTTCTTCTTTTCAACTTACCCCTTTCTTCTCCCCCAACCCCCAACCCCTTCCAACCCCCTCAACCCCCTTCTCCTCCAACGAGAAACAGCGATCTGGAGTCCAGTACATTAAGATTGACAGAAGAGGCATTACAAGAGACATAATGGCTGGGAGCATGTGTTGCAGATGCCCAGATAGGAGAAGATAAATCTCCAAGAACTGTCCTGAAATGCCGAGTGTGGTTGTGGTGGTGGTGGTGGTGGGTTGCAGTTGTGGTGGTGGTGGTTGTGGTGGTGGTCATGTGGTGGTGGTGGTGGTGGTGGTGGTGGGTAGTGGTTGTGGTGGTGGTGGGTAGTGGTTGTGGTGGTGGTGGCGGTGGGTAGTGGTTGTGGTGGTGGGTTGCAGTTGTGGTGGTGGTGGTGGTGGTGGTGGTGGGTAGTGGTTGTGGTGGTGGTGGCGGTGGGTAGTGGTTGTGGTGGTGGGTTGCAGTTGTGGTGGTGGTGAGTTGCGGTTGTGGTGGTGGTGGTGGGTAGTGGTTGTGGTGGTCATGTGGTGGAAGGTGGTGGTGGTGAGATGGGGGTTGTAGTG
The DNA here is from genome assembly GCA_943735955.1 of Piscicola geometra. Classification (NCBI taxonomy): domain Eukaryota; kingdom Metazoa; phylum Annelida; class Clitellata; order Hirudinida; family Piscicolidae; genus Piscicola; species Piscicola geometra. The sequence continues at coordinate 3,394,782 of OX030967.1, read as the reverse complement.
GGTAGGCGTCGAGTGTGGTGGTGGTTAGATGGTGGATAATAGTAGAACGATGGGTGAAAGAAAGAAAAAGGGTGAGTATTTTAATGATGGAGGATGGATGGAAGAGTGGATGGAGGTTGGATGGAGGAGTGGATGGAAGAGTGGATGGAGGTTGGATGGAGGAGTGGATGGAAGAAGGATGGAGGAGTGGATGGAGGTTGGATGGAAGAGTGGATGGAGGAAGGATGGAGGAGTGGATGGAGGTTGGATGGAAGTAAACGAAGGGTGGTTTTGAGGGAGAACTAACTGAAGCTGCAAATCTCCAGTTCTTTTCTTAGAGTGGTGGGTGGATCCTGGAGGAGCGCAAACGAATTTGAAATAATTCATTTTCAAAGTTTAAAAAAAGATTTGATTGTAAAAGAAATGGAAACCTATGATACAGAATCTTTCAATCACTACATCTTAAGGCACACACACACACACACACACACACACACACACACACACACACACACACACACACACACACACACACACACACACACACACACACACACACACACACACACACACACACACACACACACACACACACACACACACACACACACACACACACACACACACACACACACACACACACACACACACACACACACACACACACACACACACACACACCCCCACACACACACAAAAACACACACACACACACACACACACACACACACACACACACACACACACACACACACACACACACACACACACACACACACACACACACACACACACACACACACACACAAACAAACACACACACACACACAAACACACACACACACACACACACACAAACACACACAAACACACATACACACACACACACACACATACACAAACACATACACACACACACGTGTTGAGAGTGTATGGAAGATGTTATCAGCCACTTAACCTCCACCCCCTCTTCGTGATGATTCTGTAATTAGGAAGTGCGGTCGTTGTGCTCGTGGTAGTGGTGGTTTGTGTTCTTGTCGCGTGGTTGGATTGCAGCTAAGTGGGGGTGGAAGGTTAAATGAGTGAAGATGTGTGTCAGAGTGATGGATTTGAGAATGGTGTGGTGGTGTATGTGAGGGTGGTGTGGTGGTGTATGTGAGGGTGGTGTGGTGGTGTATGTGAGGGTGGTGTGGTGGTGTATGTGAGGGTGGTGTGGTGGTGTATGTGAGGGTGGTGTGGTGGTGTATGTGAGGGTGGTGTGGTGGTGTATGTGAGGGTGGTGTGGTTGTGTATGTGAGGGTGGTGTGGTGGTGTATGTGAGGGTGGTGTGGTGGTGTATGTGAGGGTGGTGTGGTGGTGTATGTGAGGGTGGTGTGGTGGTGCATGTGATGGTGGTTTGGTGGTGTATGTGAGGGTGGTGTGGTGGTGTATGTGAGGGTGGTGTGGTGGTGTGTGTAAGGGTGGTGTGGTGGTGTATGTGAGGGTGGTGTGGTGGTGTATGTGATGGTCGTATGGTGGTGTATGTGAGGGTGGTGTGGTGGTGTATGTGAGGGTGGTGTGGTGGTGTATGTGAGGGTGGTGTGGTGGTGTATGTGAGGGTGTATGTGAGGGTGGTGTGGTGGTGTATGTGAGGGTGGTGTGGTGGTGTATGTGAGGTTGGTGTGGTGGTGTATGTGAGGGTGGTGTGGTGGTGTATGTGAGGGTAGTGTTGTGGTAATGATATCAGGTAATTATAGTTTTAGTTTAATGATTTTTTACATTTAAATTGTAAAACACACAAGCACACACGATTGTACAAAAAGCACACACACACATATACAAACATACACAAACATATACACACACATATACCAACAAGCACACACATATACACACACCATTTCAAGACGGTATATATAAAGTCAGGAAGTTCAAAAATGATTGTAAAATGCACTCTTGCTTTGAAGGGATGAACGAGTGTGGGAGGGGGAGGGTGCTTGGTGGTTGTGGTCATGGAAACAGAGATGTGCGTGGGGGAGGTGGGGGAAGCTGGTGTAGAGCCAATGGTGGCAAAGACGATGGATTGGTTGGTGGTGTCGCGAGGAGGTTTGATGGCGGGAAAGATGATGTTGCTGAAAATGGACGGAGGTTTTTAGAGAGTAGTGTTAGAAAAAGCGCGGGAATTAATAAAACCTCTGTAATCTGGAGTCCTGGCAAAGAGATGGAGTGTTCCTATTGCTCGAATGATTCGGTTGTTGCCGGAGTAGAGAGGGGAAGTGTTGCAGCGTTTCGCCAAGAAGGGCAGAGCGAAATGATTGATGGAGAAAATGTTGAAGTGTTGAGTGATGATGATGATGTTGATGAGGGTGGTGATGACGATTTTGGTGAAGGAAAGGTGAATTCTAGAAGGGAGGGTGTCGGTATTGAGAGGGAGGGGATTATTGGAGGTGGTGGAAGTGCAGAAAAGATGTTTTCAACGCAGAACGACAACAAAAATGACATTTTAAAACTTAACTTAAATTCGCGCTTCAACTACAACGACAACAACATAACAATTTCCAACAACAACAACATAACAATTTCCAACAACAACAACTTTAGTCCGATTAATAATCTGCATTTCAAGAACTCAATCAATCTCAACTTTTTGATGTTTTTAAAACTTCGACAACAATCACAACTACTACTCTTCCAAAAACAACAACAACAAAAGCACCAACAACAACAAAACTGCTCAATTCAGGAATCTCCACGACAATTCCAAAATTACGAGCATGATTCCTACGAAACGAGCATTTTCAACTTTTTCAGACTTAGAAGACACCTTTTGGACCAACAAACCAAAGCACAACAACAACACCAACAACACCAACAACAACACCAACAACAACAACACCAACAAAATCAACTACACCAACACTTTCCTGTCATTCCACACCCTTTCAGCCCTCCATGCCGCCTCCAAGTAACACCTCACCAATTGAAGGCAGGCAACGATGCAGGTGGGTCTACAGAGGGGTCGTTATCACGGGGAGTGACTGCTCTCATGGGGGGTGGTACTTGCACTGAGTCTCTTTTAGTCAATGACATACTTTTATTGAACAACAGCTATCATACGTATGTGACCTCAACAACGATCACTAAACTACACGCAACAACAACAACCACCCCAACAACCAAAACCAACCAACAGCAGCAACCACCTCAACAACCAAAACTACCCCAAACAACTCCCTAAACAACTGCCTAAACAACTGCCTAAACAACAACACAACCACGCAGATGAAGGCGACAACAAATGCTTTACATGCCACTTGTGTTCCAAGAAGTTCAAACGATCTTCCACTCTCTCCACCCACCTGCTCATCCACAGCGACACCAGACCCTTCCCATGTCCCTATTGCGCCAAGCGGTCAGTGGTGTGGAGGGGGGGAGGGAATTTGTCAGTGGAAGGAAGGGGGTGCTTGATGTAGGGGGGGGGGCTGCTTGACGTGGAAGGAGGGAGTTGATGTAGAACAGGGGGGTGCATGATGTGGAGTGGTTTGAAAATAATTTTTTAAGAGACTTTGAGAAGTAAGAGAGAGGGTCAGTAAAGTTATGATTTTTAAAAATGGAGCTTGTAGATGCGTGTGGTGAAAGAATGGGTAGATGTGAGTGCGGTGATGGTAGAGGGATGATGGTAGAAGAAAAAATGAAGATAGATAAGATAATGGGCAAAGAAGGAATGATGGGAGAAGAAAGGATGAGGATGGTTGAAGCCAAAATGAAGGTAGTAACATTTTTCATACGCAGGTTCCATCAAAAGTCAGACATGAAAAAACACACGTACATACACACAGGTTGGTCTGGTGATGGGTGGAATGGTGGTGATGGGTTGAATGGTGGTGATGGGATGGAGGTGATGGGTGGAATAGGGTTGGGGTTATAATGGTGGTGATGGTGCTTTATGGGACTAAATGGTAAAAGCTCTATAATGGCCTTTAAGCTAAAAATCCTCTTGAGACTTCAACAAACTCAACAAGAAAAAACTTGTAAAAAAAATTTTCAATATTAATAATAATAATAATTTAATGATAACCGCAACAAAAAGAGCTATAAAGTATGGAATATCTTTAAAATAAAATCTACGTAAAGACGAGAATCGTCGTCTTTCGACAAGGGACTCATATATCTGACTGATGATTGGCTGAAGCTAATTTGAATTTCAAATCGCCAGCCAATCGTAGATAAGTGTCGATGTAATGCTCGAAATCGACTGAGATAAGAGTGTCCAATGAAGAAAAAAAGTAAAAAGACAATAATATAAATAATAATAAAAACAATAATAATAATAATAAATATTAAGAACAAAGCTAGTTGATAAATGAGAATTCTTAAAAGGAATATATTGAGATTGGATGATAAAGATTTAGAGTCATAGCAATAGTAAAAATGCAATCATAAAGCAATATTATGGATAAAACAAACTTCAGAATATATATAAGTATTTTAAATATTATTTTTAGTATATATAGTATATAAATTATATATATATTATATATTAGATAAAAATTTTATATATTATATAAATTATATATATATTTAATAAATTATATATATATTATATAAATATTATATAAATTATATATATATTATATGAATTATATATATTATATAAATTATATATATATTATATAAATTATATATATATTATATAAATTATATATATATTATATATATATTATATAAATTATATATATAATATATGAATTATAATTATATTATATAAATTATATACATTATATAAATTGTATATATATTATATAAACGTTAAAAATTATGAAAATAACATAAAAACAAAAGTTACATATCAAATATAAATAACGGTATTTAAAAAATAAATATGTTTAAAGAAAATAAATACAACACTGAGCAACCACACAAACTCTCAGCAGCAACAAGTACAACAACACTCAGCAGCAACAATCACAACAACACTCAGCAGCAACAAGTACAACAACACTCAGCAGCAACAATCACAACAACACTCAGCAAGCAGCAATCACAACAACACTCAGCAGCAACAAGCACAACAACACTTAGCAAGCAACAATCACAACAACACTCAGCAAGCAACAAGTACAACAACACTCAGCAAGCAACAATCACAACAACACTCAGCAAGCAACAATCACAACAACACTTAGCAGCAACAAGTACAACAACACTCAGCAGCAACAAGCACAACAACACTCAGCAGCAACAATCACAACAACACCACATCGCAGGCGAGAAACCTTACGTGTGCAGGAAGTGTGGCAAGGCATTCAGTCAGTCCTCCAACCTCATCACTCACTCCAGAAAACATACGGGTGTGGTGTTTGTTTATGCGCGTGTGTACTTAAATTCATATAATACATCGTACTTAATGTGTCTAATTTTTCATTAATGCGATTTTGTAATAATCTCTTTTTTCTCCATCCCACCTCATCCCTTCTCTCCATCCCACCTCATCTCTTCCCTCCATCCCACCTCACCCTTTTCTCCATCCCACCTCATCCCTTTCCTCCATCCCACCTCATCCCTTCCCTCCATCCCACCTCATCCCTTCTCTCCATCCCACCTCATCCCTTCTCTCCATCCCATCTCATCCCTTCTCTCAATCCCACCTCATCCCTTCTCTCCACCCCACCTCATCCCTTCTCTCCATCCTACCTCATCCCTTCTCTCCATCCCATCCAGGCTTCAAACCTTTCGCATGCGAGCAATGCTCCAGGGCCTTCCAGAGAAAAGTGGACCTTCGACGCCATCTTGAAATCCAACATGGCGGCACTGGTCTTGGCCAAAGAATCTTCGCGACGGACTGTAGACAGGGCGGACTTGAATTTTGGTAAAATATAAAATTCTCCATTAAATTGATATGTCGTCTCATTAAAGTTATCAGATATTTTTAAGCTTTATTTAATATTTCATCAAGTGGTTCAGGTTTTTATTATGCGTTTTTGTTCCACACAGAGGCTCGTTGGCTTTCCTTTGGAAAAGCAGAGTGAATTTAGTATGAGCACTTCTTGCATTCAGATGGTTTCTGGGACATGCTACCCGTCTAGCTTAGATCAAGTTTGTGACATGAAAGAGGGTTTCAAGATTGAAAAACTTCACAGACCGACCTTGAAGATACCAAATGATTGTTTATACTTTTTGCTGTCCCTGCATTTTAAAGATCTTGCTAATGAGACATTCCACCTATTTAATTATAATTTGCAGTCTCTTAATTGACTCAAATTGGCTATTAAATGTATAAAACGCTTTAAGTGTTATTTTATTCTCAAACCGCATTCTGCAGTTGTAATTAAAGTCGATTCTAGAATTTAATAACATCAAATAAATAGCATAATTTCTTCAATGCTTTTTTTAATTATAAACGTTTGTAGTTTCGGAAAAAGCAAGAACTCAGAAAAAATGAGCTCGGGGATAACCGAGAAGTTACTGTACATTGATTAAATATTAGAGATACATTAGTCAAATTGTTATCCATTTAGATCAAATCAATTCACCCAAACTAGCCATCCCATTTTTCTCGTCAATGAATCAACACATGCAACCAACATCCCATCGCCCAAACCCATTCACCCACCCCACCACCATCACAAAACCACAACCATTACCTCAAAATCACTATCACACATCCTTAAGGACCGTATAAGCACCAACGTCACCAGCACCAGCGCCAATGGCACCAGCACCACCAATGGCACCAACACCACCAATGGCACCAGCACCACCAGGCACACACGCGTGCGTCTTAAGACTGCTACGTTGGGAGAATTCAGATGCACAGTGGGAGCACCTGAATGGCTTCTCACCCGTGTGGGTGCGCAGGTGGCCCTTGAGACTGCTACTCTGGCTGAAGCTGGCGTCGCAGACGTTGCACTTGTAGGGCTTCTCTCCGGTGTGCGAGCGTCTGTGCACGTAGAGGCTGTTGTGGTAGGCGAACGTGGCGTCGCACATGGAACACTTGTACGGCCTCTCTCCCGTGTGCACTCTGGTGTGCACTTGCAGACTCACCTTCTGCGCGAACGACACGCCGCACACGTCACATCCGTAAGGCCGTTCTTCCACGTGCGTTTTTTTGTGCACGCGCAAATCGGCCGCCTTTTCGAAGACCAGGCCACACAGCGTGCACTTGAGCTTACACTCATTCACGTGACCTCGGATGTGAGCCTTCAAGTCCTTCTGGCTCTCGAGGACAAGCTCGCAGATCGGACAGACGAGTGTTCTTGCTTCTTGTTCTTCGCCGTTCGCGTGTTTGCTCTTGTGTTCTTCGAAGTCGGACGAAACGACGAACGATTCGTCGCACTGGTCGCACTTGAAGAAGTTCACGTGGCTGTGTTCCTGCAGATGCAGTCGCAGTGCGCTCTTGTTGTCGCAAACGACCGAACACTCCGGACACTTGAGCGTCTCAGCGGGGTGGCGTCTGTTCTTGTGCAGCCACAGCGCTCGTATGGTGGTCGACTCGAAACCGCAGACGTCACAGATGTGGCACATGTCGCCTTGGCGGTTGTGGATGCGCTTGTGGTTGTTGAGGGCCACCATGGACTCCATCACCTCGCCACACACGTTGCACTTGAGCGAGCCGTCGTAGTGTAGCAGCGACTCGACACTGTCACACTGCAGGCGACGTTCGTTGACGTGCAAGTGGTAGTGCTTCTTGAGCGCCTTTTGCGACGTGAACGACACATCACACATGGAGCACTTGTAGCCTTTGGGGTCGGTGTGCTTCTTCATGTGTGTTTCCAGGTCTATGGCCAGCACAAACGACGAGTCGCAGTGGTCACACTTGAAGGCGTGGTAGTCGCTGTGCTGTTGCGAGTGGTAGCGGAGGGCTGTCTTGTTCTCGCATACGACGTCACAATGGCTGCACTTGAGCACTTCGGAGGCGTGGCGTCTGTTCTTGTGCTTCCACAGGGCCCTCACTGTGGTCGACTCGAAGCCGCAAATGTCGCAGATGTGGCCGGGCCAGAGGCGCTGGTGGATCCGCTTGTGGTTGTTGAGGGAGATGAGCGACGCCATGAAGGCGCCACACGTGTCACACTGCAACGAACACACGTGGCCTGCCAGTGCATTCTCACTCTCAAACGCCTCGGAACAGCGTAGGCATTTGAATGAGGAGGTGGAGGAGGAGGGAGGAGGTAGGTGCTCGAGGTGTGAGGTGCGGTGGAACTCGAGGACGTGCTTGAAGGCGAACGATGCGTCGCACAAGTCACACGTGTACGCCTTGTTCTTGATGTGGCTAAGCAGGTGGTTGCTGTAGAAATTCCTGATGCCGGTGCTGTACGGACACGAGTCACATTGGAACTTGCCTGACCTCTTGTCCAACCTTGGTCGTCCCCTTTTCAGCTTCTTCTCCACTATTGCTTGCTCTCTTCTCATTGAATTGTATACTGTAAGAATGGATGATGCCATTGATGAAGATTAAACTAGCAAATGTGAATTTGTAAACAAATATTTAAATAAATAAACAAAATTTATTCATAAAACGTACATTTTCTTTGATAATCCATGTTGTACTTTTCAGCACGCCACACAAGCAGCTCTTCGTCTGGAAGAATGTCTCTGGTGGCTTTGTAGAAGACATTGCCATTATGCTGGAATGCAGAGAGGTTTTGAGAGTGGTCAGAAGTGGCGAGGTTGACATATCTCATCCAGTTAGATTTGTCAACATCTGAAGCGTCAATCTTGTAGAGAAGGAAGTCTTCTGGGCTGTATATCTGTTTGAAGATGGAGTCAGTGAAACTTCTTTACAAATATTAAATTTATAATATATTTTTAATTTAATAAAAAAAATATTTTTTTGATCAATTGATTTATGCATTTAAATTTTAAATGCTTAAAATCCAACCTGCCAAGAAAAGCACTCCTTGCTAGGCGCAGCACTACCGGCATGAACAACCTCGCCTATATACGGCCCTAAAACTGTGTCCTTCGCGATTTTATGCAACGTAAAAACGCCTGCAACTTCGTCTGGTAGAATTGAAGGTCTCAAAACCAGCCCTTCTGAGGTACCACCAGTAGATGAGTGATTTTCCGTTATTTCCACAGCTGCAGGGCTACCGCCATTGCTTTGAAGTTGTGTTTCTGAGCAAAGCTCAAAGTTTGGGGTATTTATTGTCTCATTTTCGTTCAAAACCATCATAATTGTTAAATACTGGTTAAAACAAACTAATGCACAAATGTGAAATTTCAAAGCGCTTAACTTGCAATTTAATTATGCTCCAAAAAATTTTTAAACTAATTTATAATGTTTATTTTAACTTAAATGACATGAACTTTTTTTAAACATTAGAGTTGATCATAGAAGTATCAATTAATCGGACATATGATATCTGAATCATTACACAATGGAATTCCAGAGACATTAATTAGAAATTATTGTTTAATAATTTTTTTAAATCAATTAATAAAAATTCATTTTTTGAAAAGTAGGGTTGAAACATCAAGCAAGCTGACAAAGCAGACGAAGGCAATCAGGAAGATGAGGAGGATGAGGGGGGCAAGGTAACTGTAGACAGGCCATATGCTGACACACAAGCTAGTGGAAGAAATAAGATTTGAATAAATTAATGGCTTATTAGCTGAATATTTAAAACTCCCGTTTATACATTTTATCAACATGATAATTAAATGCAAATATCCTTTTATAAATTAGATGAAGTCAGTACATAACTGGTTACCAAATCTCAAAGAAAATGATGGAAGCGGTTGCTATGGGAATGGCATAAGGATAATGTTGATTCCAATCATCAGAAGCTATGCCTTGAAGGAAAGAGCAATAGCAAACTAAGAAGATGAAGACAGAACTAGTGGTGAAGAAAAAGAATAATGTGGCAGCCAGCCAAGTCCTGTTTGGTTGTAATAAGAGATATTAAAATTAAAACAATATAATGTTTGAATACCAGAATAAGTTTGAAATTAATGTTTTAATTTATTAAAAAAACCAGCCTGTTTATTTCTTCATTGTACATCAAATTTGGCACAAATTCAGTGAAATAGCAAAGGAATGCAGCTAAAGAAACCCATGCGACTTTCTCAAAAGTTACAATCTCTGAGAACGTTCTTGACTTCTTGCGTAATGATTTGTCATTGCTTTCTTCTTCAGTGGGAAGCTTGGTGTAGGCAACACCTTTTTGAGACCCTGTTGAATCAACCAGTGTTTATAGATTGGAGTGGAAATAATGATTAAGAATATTTATTTTAAACGTACCTTGTAAGGTCTCTAAATAACGATTCCTACTTTCCGCCATTGATCAATTAATGATTTTAAGTAGAATTTCTCGGTGTGTGACATTCTAATTTTTAATTGGTCACTCCGCGAAAAAATTTAAAATAGAAAGTTTTTAACAAATTATGATTTTTTTTAAATTAAAAAAATTATTCAAGAATTTTCAAAAAACGAAAGTGAAACTTTTAAAGTACAGCAAAAGAAAAACTAAACTACACATGAAAGTTCAAAACGAGGATTATAAATGGCTGCTTTAGACGATGCAGTAATGTTATCGAAGCTAATTCGAAGAACTTTTGTGACGTGTGATGACACGGGAATAAGTGAGGAAGTGCTGATGAGGGAAGGAGGTGACTGCCTTTTTTCTGACGACAGGTTTGTATATCAAACCATTTTTATTTCAAAAGTCTGAAAGATCTTTTATAAAAAAAGTTTTATTTTTTTAAATAAATTTATTTTAAACTCTAGAATAATAATTAATTTCATTTATTTTGAATGATTTTGTAAAAACAAATTCTTAGTTCTACAGATTCTCCATCTTCATCTCCTGTTCATCGTCAATATTCTCATTCACCTGACATCACCATTCGAAAAGGTGAGGGTGTCCAGATGCATTAAGGCTTTACATCATTTTAATCATTAATAAAATTAAAGGTTGATACATAAACACAATAGTTATTAATTTTATATACATGCACATTAAACATACATTTAACCATGCACAAAAATCATAAAAATTTGAAAATAATATTTTTAATAATTAAAATTATAAATGAAATTAATACAGAGAAGAAAGTTAAGGCAAGTGTTAAAGTTGGCTTGAGAGAGAAAGAAAGAGAGCCAGGGGCAGATGAAAAAGGTGATATGATCTTTGTACAAAATATTTAAACCAATATTTTAACATGATTTTAAAGAAAAGTAAAATTTATTTTTCAACTTTTTTGTTATTTACAGACTAAATATCTTACAGGCACCATCAAAGGCATAATTGAAAAAGTTGAAAATGTAATAGATAAAAATGAGCAAGAAAAAAAAGAAATAACGAATTTAAATCAAGAAAAAATTGAAAAAAGCTCAGAAAATCTTGAAAAAATATTAAATGAACTAGGAAATGCTCAAGAAAAAGGAAAAGGAAGGAGGTGTGGAGGGGAGGGGTTGAGGGCGATGATAGAGGATCATGATCGTCTGGTGAGGAGTTCTGTTTGGGGACAGTACAGCAGACTAGAGGCCTCTGTCGTTGGTGTTTTTCTTGTTTAAATAATTTTGTAAATAATTTGAATTCAAAGAGATATAAATGATTTTTAAAATAATTTAAAATCAAAGAGATTCAAATGATTTAAAAAACCTATATTTTCACAGAACTGCGGTGTCAAAACTGTCACCATCCACGCTACCATGGCGACAGACACCACCAAGACATTCGTTGTTTCCATGACGAGCGTCAGTGACGTCAGCGTGGAGGAGTTTATTGGCTTGGTGTGCTGGAGGTACTACATCCAACAAGTGCAACCCCCCCTCAGGTGGACAGGGGGGGTGGCATGGTGGTGTGATGGGAGGGAGAGAGGAAAGGGAGAAGGGGTCATTCACAACTACCATCATCATCATCACAACTATTGTCATCAGCATCTCATCATCATTATCATAATTACCACCACCAGAGAGAACCATCCTTCCAAGTACCACCTCCTAATGGTCGACAGTTCGGGTCACGTGGACTGGGATTTGCCGCCGTTGGATCATCATCAGCCCATCCTCAAGTTTGCTTTTAAACACCTAGCCCTGGTTGAGGCTACAAATATCGAATCTCCCGCCAAAAATATGAAAGATCTTAAATCGTTGAAGAATTTTGCTTTTTGATTTCATAAATTATATTTTTTAATGCAATCTTCATATTTTTCAGTTCTTTAAATCATGAAATATTATTTCTCATCAGCATGCTATTTCAATGAAGATGATTGTGAGGTTGATGTTATACAGTGGTAATAATTATGATGACAGATTATAATGATGATTTGTGTTTTACTGATTATAATAAATAAATGATGACGATGATGACGATAATGGAAATGATGATTAAAAGGGCGTCTGTTCAGAATCCCCCACCACCAGCCCATGGAGCCTTGATCATGCAATTATACTCGGGTGAAATATCGCATGCTATATCATGATTGAGTGCTTATTATGTTATATCATATATCATGATTGAGTGCTTTCGATTGTTCAAGGCTCTTCAGGCTGTTGTTTTCATGCAGACTTCAAGGTTCTATCCTATGAGCCTCTACAAAAGAAAACCATTTTTAAACGATAAGTTGATTAAAAAAACCGTTTTATTAAATAGGTTTTGTTAAAAATTGTATTCGGAAAGAAGACAAATGTCATCTCCTGTTAAGAGTGAGTTTCTTGTTTACAATACATTATATAATACATTTTTTAGGGAGAATTTATTCAAGAGAATTAAAATTCTATCTGAAGCATTAGTTTAATGGCAAGGGGTGGCTGCTAAGTTAAAACAGGTGTTGATGTGAGTCTTGAAGCTCGTTCGGGTTTACGTCAAAACGTCGCCATGCTAATGGCAGAATAAAATAGAATTAAGATGAAAGTTACATAAAGAAACTTCTATATTACATTGTAATGTAATAGTACAAAAAAAATAATTAAAATAGACAAAAAACAAAGCATATATATTTTATATATAAAGTGAAATAAATAGATGCAAGAATGTAGTTGGTTGTGAACAGGGCAAAGTGCACTTGCATTTAGTTCTCAAACACTTGATATCAGGAATTACAATGGTTGGTGTGGCCTTCATTGGGATCCTTATCATAGAGTAACTTTAACGAAAGTGCTTTGTAGTTAACGATGATGATGATGATGTAACGCTACTAAATTATAATTAACGAATCGGGTTGTTTTGAAAAATTAAACGACACATTTTTTCTAAACAATAATTTGTTTAGTTTTGTTCTATTTAATCTTTATTTTTTACGTTATTCCATATCAAAAAAAATCCGATTGCATAATAATCACATCATCACCCCCGTTATACACCCTTAAACCACTATCAAAACCACGACCCAAAAAAACACCACCTAACCACACCGGTCCAATCCCACCAAACCACACCGGCCCAATCCCACCTATCCACACCGATCCAATCCCACCTATCCACACCGGCCCAATCCCACCAAACCACACCAGCCCAATCCCACCTATCCACACCGGCCCAATCCCACCTAACCACACCGGCCCAATCCCACCAAACCACACCGGCCCAATCCCACCAATCCACACCGGCCCAATCCCACCTAACTACACCGGCCCAATCCCACCAAACCACACCGGCCCAATCCCACCAAACCACACCGGCCCAATCCCACCTATCCACACCGGCCCAATCCCACCTATCCACACCGGCCCAATCCCTCCTAACCACACTGGCCCAATCCCACCTATCCACACCGGCCCAATCCCACCAAACCACACCGGCCCAATCCCACCTAACCACACCGGCCCAACCCCACCTAACCACACCGGCCCAATCCCACCTATCCACACCGGCCCAATCCCACCAAACCACACTGGCCCAATCCCTCCTAACCACACCGACCCAATCCCACCTAACCACAGAAGTTTTGGTGACTGGCGCGACGGGCTTCGTGGGCAGTCACGTGGTGAAGCAGCTGTTGGAGGGCGGCTATGACGTCAGAGGGACGGTTCGAAGTCTGACCAATGAGGAGAAATTGTCGCCTCTGAAGGGCCTGCCCTCCTTCGACAAACTGGAACTTGTGGAGGCAGATCTGCTTCAGTCTGAGAGCATCGATCGGTTAGGAAGTGGGATGGAGGGGTTGGAGGAAGATGGATGGAGGGGTTGGAGGAAGATGGATGGAGGGGTTGGAGGAAGATTGATGGAGGGGTTGGAGGGAGATGGATGGAGGGGTTGGAGGGAGATGGGTGGAGGGGTTGGAGGAAGATGGATGGAGGGGTTGGAGGGAGATGGATGGAGGAGTTGGAGGGAGATGGATGGAGGAGTTGGAGAAAGATGAGTGGAGGGGTTGGAGGAAGATGGATAGAGGGGTTGGAGAGAGATGGATGGAGGGATTGGAAGAAGATGGATGGAGGGATTGGAAGAAGATGGATTGAGGGAGGGAGTGGAAGGTTTTATTAGAGGAATGGAGGTGGGATGGAATTGGATGGAGAGAAAGTTTTAATAAGAGAATGGAGTTGGGATGGAGATGGATGGAGTGGAAAGGTTTATTGGAAGTGTGTATAGAAAAGGGGTTGAACATTGGAGCAGATAAATCTTTAAAAGGTTTTAAAAGAAAATTGTGTGACAATTTAGAATTAAATAGTTAAAAACGGTTCAATATGAAGAGAGAATTCCGAAAAAGAGGTGTGGTGAAGAGTGATTGAAAAGAGGTAAAAGAAAAAATCTGGATACCTTTTCATTTTTATTGTGGGTTCTGTTCTACCCACCTGATTGTCGGGGTCAACCATTGAAGCCGCAATAAACTACTATTGAAACAAACCACACTAGAGCTGTTGCAGGCTGTACACACGTCCTACATGTAGCCAGTGTTTTCTCTGCCGATAGGAATGCTCCTGATGATAGTATCATAAGACCTGCTGTGGAGGGAACCAAGGCTGTGCTGGAGGTTCTGGTTTTGAATGAGGGAGGGTGTGGTGGGTATGGGGGAATCATTTTATTCTGACAAACCAATTAAATAATTTATTAAAATCAGTTTTTTTAATGAAAAACATTAAATCAATAATAAGAACAATAAAAATATCAAAAATGAAACCAAATAAAAACCCAAACGTCAACAGGCTTGTTTGAAACACAAAGTGAAAAGACTTGTTGTTACGAGTTCTACCGCAGCTGTAGTTGGTGAGTGGTTAGAGAAATAATTGCATGAGTGAGTGGATGGATAGAAGAATGGATGGGTGAGTGAGTGGAGGAATAGATGGATGAATGAGGGAATGGATAGAGGGATGAGTGAGGGAATGGATAGAGGGATGAGTGAGCGGGATAGAGGGAAGGATGGATGAGGGAATAAGGGAAAAATAGACGAAAAAGGAGATAGATGAATGAATGAGAAAAACAATGAAAACAACAACAACAACAAAGGGGACGTTCAGAGCCGGCCCAACGACTGGGTGGCTAAGGAGGAGGAGTGGGCAGCAGACGACTGCAAAGATGTCTACTTCCGGTGACACCATCATCATTTTATTCATTTCTATAATCATTATCATCACTTATGTTATTTTCATCAATATCATCATCACCTTCCCCATCATTATCATAAACACTTCTCATCTCATCGCTAACAGCAAAATTCCTATCAGCACTTCATTACCTGCTGATCTTTATAGACCTATTGAAATATTCATCTATTTTTAAGGCGCAGTTTTCCCATATCTTTAAATTTAATTTCTAATATTTTCCGGTGTCATCAAATGCATGGTGAACTGGTAGAAATGTTTGATCTCAACTACTAGTTTTTATTAATTTATATATATTTTTTTTATTTGTAAAAGCGCGTATACTTTATTCACATGTGTTTTACGTATTAAAATAACTACGTAATCAATTGATAGAAGATTACTCCAAAAGATACAATTAATATTATAACTCATAGTTCAACTTTGAAAAACTGATTGATTGGTGGGGTGCTTAATATAGTTAACGTTCAATTCCAGGAGTAAGTTGTTGGCTGAGAAGAGTGTGTGGAAGTTTATTGAAGGATTAGCTGGTGAGGGTGGAACTAATATTACTATTAATACTTCTACTACTAATACTACTTTAAACAATTAAACAATAGTTTTAACCATTTTATAATAATAATAAGACTAATAAAATTTGTATATATTATTTTATTCCGATTAATTTCATTATAGAAAAAGACAAATTCGAGGTGGTGGTCGTGAACCCTGCCTTCATCCAGGGTCCCACCCTGGGTAGAGGGGACCCCACCAGTTTTGTGGTTAGTGATGTTGTTTGTGAGATGATGTTGCAATTGTTTTAAGCGTTTTTTCGAGATTAAAAAAGAATAAATTTTTTAATGGAAATGATATTTACGTCTTGGTTAAACATAAAATGTAACTTAGACTAGCAACGAGTTCAAACCTCAAACCCCGGGTACCCAGTGTCATTGTTTATTTCAAACCTCTTTAACCCTTAAATCCACTAAAACTAAAAATTATCCATTCATCTTCTGAAGCTCTCATCGATCCAATGCCATCATCCACCAACAGTTTGCCAAGCAAATAATGGAGCGGCAGATCCCCTTCATTCCCCACCTCTCCTTCGGCATAATCGACGTTCGAGACGTTGCCTTGGCTCACATCAGGGCTATGACACTGCCAGAGGCTGATGGTTGGTGGGGGAAGAAGATGGGTTAGGAAGAGGAGGGGGGGAAAGGATAGATTGGTTAGGAGGTGGGGAGGAAGAACCCGATTGGTTAGAATCGGTGTGAATAATAACGCCAATAAAATAAATAATAAAAAACAATAATAATAGTAATAAAACTTTTTTTTATTCGCCAGGCAAGCGTGTAATATTGGCAAAGGCTGACTTTTCCATAAAGGAGATCGCCATGATATTGCATAAGGAGTTTGCAAGTATGGGTGAGTGGTGGATGGATGGATGCATGGATAGGTAGTGGTGAGTGGATGCATGGATAGGTAGTGGTGGATGGATGCATGGATAGGTAGTGGTGGATGGATGCATTCATGAAACAATTTTAACCACAACATCGTCCCATTCAACCATCCCAATCCAGGCTACAACATCCCAACCACGACGATTCCATCCTTCATCCTGAAGCTCTACTCCTACATTGATCCCTTCACGGGCCTCATCGTCCCCATGCTGGATAAAAGAATCCAATATGACAATTCCAGAGTAGGTGGTTGTGGGATGGGATGGTTGGAGGGGGGTTGGTTGGAGTATGGGGTGGTTTTGGGGTGGATTGGTTCGGGAATGGGGCAGTCGGGGGGATTGAGTGATTGGAGGATAAAATGGATAAGGAAATAAGATGGATGGAAAGCTTACGTGGTCGGAGAAAATTTGGTAGTGGAAGAAAAATGATGTTAAATTTGTGGATAAATATCGTGTGAGAACATGATTGGCGTTTTTAACGTATGAAAGTTGAAAGATTCGGATAACTAAAGTTAAAAACGATTTGAAAGATTATGTAACGTCCGAAACCTCCGAAAGCCGGAAGTTATTAACGATGTGGAAGTTCGGGATGCAGAAACCTACTTAGTGTAGCAAGCTTTACATTTTTATTTTTCATTTTTTTATTCTTCCACTAATCATCTTCCTTTAACTATCTATTTACAACCAACTGCTATCCACAATCTCGTCGTTTTTATTTCACCCAACATTTTCTTTTCTAAGCTCTACCCAACTCTACCATCCCTTATTTACTCATACACTCATCTACTCCAACTATCAACCCATTCATCCACCCTCTCACTTCTTTACTTATCTTTTCGTCAATTTATCACTCTAAAATGACATATCATCTATTCATCAACAAACTCACTCACCCACTCATCATCAACCCACCCACCCATCCAACACATCCCTTTTGCCCCCATCCACTCACTCACTTTTGACCCCCCCCCCCATCCACTCACTCACCCACTCACCCATACAACCTAAAAAAACCCATCCACCCCCCCCCCAGATGAAGTCAGTATTAAAGATGGAGGACACCATTCCACTGGAGAAGACCATTGTCGACATGGGCCACTCACTCGTCCAAAATGGCGTCGTCAAAAAGACAAGCCTCTACCAAGCCAAGTCATACCTCTGAGTTTGAGGCCGATTTGAAATTTTGAAGTTTAAATGATTTATTTTGAATTTAAAAAATGCTTTTTTTATTATTTTGTAAGTCTTTTTATGATTTAAAATAATTGTAAAATAATTTTTTTAATAAATTGTATGCCTGATGATTTAATTCGATAATTATTTAATTAGATAGAAAGTGCTATTTTATCATATTATGCTTGTGAAAAACTTTCAAATTTAGTATTGTTTTTTATTTATTTAAAATTTTCGAAATAAATATTTAAAGTTTCAAATGTAATTTTTTATTTAAAAAGTTAACTTAGTTTCTACAGTTATAAATAAAAAAATCATTGCATTTTTGAAGTTATCGAATAATTTTTTTAATATTCTAAATTAAATCTATTTTTATTTAATTTATGAAATTTCTTTTTTTAGGTTCAATTAATATAATAAAAGCGGAAAATAAAACGAATATCGCGAAGCGGTTGCACCAAAAATGTACTTTGCATACTGAATATCCACTTTTATAGATTCAGAACACGCGTTTATAACCACAGGCATTTGGCATATAAACCTTTCGAATCTTTTCGGCAGTATAACTTGGTGCACACAACCTCTACAAGCGGGCTTTTCAAGATGGGAGGATTTCTGACAAATGGTGCTCTAGCGAAAAATTAATTTAATTTAGCTTCTCGGAGTTTTAATGTGCCACATTTTGACTGTGAAATAACTTTTGTAAAGAATTTGTTTTTGGTTCCGGTTGAGTACAATTATTTTAGTTGAAAAAGTTGATTTATATGAAAAGTGATAATGCAACACCAAGCAGACGAAAGGGGGTAATTCTTTTGTTTTAACTCTTTCAATATCTATAAGAACTAATTTTACAAATGTTTAAATTATTAGCTAATTGCTTTTTTGAAATGTTAAGATTACATTTTATACTTTGTAAAAAAGGATTGAAATCTTTAAATTGTTCAATATTTCATAAAAATGAATTTGTTAATAATTTCTTAAAGGGTTTAACTATAAACTTTTTTCAGAAAGGTGTTTGTGGGTGGCCTGAGCTGGGACACTAACAATTGTTAGTTCTGACCATTGAAAACTTCAACTAATTAAAAAAAAATTATATTTATATTAAGCTGAAATTTTCAATTGTTTTCGAATAGATTTTTGCATCTACATTCACAATTATACATAATTTGTTGACATTAAAAAAAATAATATTTCATATAAAAACACTAAATAGGTATTTTAAAATTGTAATATCATTCTTTGACCTGTTGAAATCAAATTAGAGAGTTTTCAAAATAAATAAATAAACAAATTTATTAAAAACTATAATTTTCAATTAAACTTTTCATATAAATGATTTTTTATGATTTTAATGAGTCTTTATTGTAAGTCACCACTGCCAAGATTTAGCACTCACTCATGCATATATTATCTTCAATACTTCATGACACCATAACATACACTACACCACATCACCATCATCACAACCACCATCACATCCACAACTACCATCACATCCACAACCACCATCACATCCACAACCACCATTCACCACACCACAATATTACCACCCCAACCATTTCACCATCACATACAATACACCAGACCACCACTACCACAACCAACACTCACTACCACCACCACTCACCATCACATACACTACTCACCACCACCACATCCACACCACTACTCACCACCACCACATCCACACCACCACATCCACACCACCACATCCACACCACCACATTCACCACCACCACATCCACACCACCACATCCACACCACCACATCCACAGCACCACATCCACTACATCCACACCACCACATCCACACCACATCCACACCACCACATCCATACCACCACATCCACACCACCACATCCACCACATCCACACCACCACATCCACACCACCACATCCACACCACCACATCCATACCACCACATCCACACCACCACATCCACACCACCACATCCACCACATCCACACCACCACATCCACACCACCACATCCACCACATCCACACCACCACATCCACACCACCACATCCACCACAGACTCCATGTTGAAGTATTTCAGTCGCTATGGAGAAGTCATCGACTGTGTGGTAAATAGCCTTTGATGATGATGATGATGATGATGATGACGATGATGATGATGATGATGACGATGATGATGATGATGATGACGATGATGATGATGATGATACAAATGATGCGGACGATAAGATACAAAAAATCAAAAATTAATATCGGTTAAATAAGTTTACAATTGGTAGTCATCACTGTTTCATTGTTTCCATTTGGCAGCATCAGTTCATCATGTTCAGGTGCTTTATTAAGCGTCCATAATCTTGGCCTATAGTTAGTTCGATGCAGTGTTGCATCTATATATTTGTTGCATTTGTTTATTTATTCAAATTCCTGGCTTCATTTTAGAGTTCTAAGTCACTGAGATGCGAAAGATTTCTCAAAGACGTTGTCCCACCCTCCACAAACGCAATCCTAAAAGAAAATATTCCCACAACTCACCCAAAACGCATCTCACCTCAAAACACCCATCCAAACCCTGATGCAATTCAACCCCTCAAATCTCCATTCCACATTTCTCCCCTCCCTCTCTCCACATATACATCTCATTAAAACCCGAAGCAACCCCCTTCTACCACCATCTACCACCACCTACCAAGGTGATGAAGAACCCAGACACGGGCAAGTCGAGGGGCTTTGGCTTCGTGACCTTCAAGGACGCCAGCTGTGTCGACGTTGTCCTCTCCACCAAGCACCACGTCCTCGATGGCAGACAGGTGCGTTGGTTGGGTGGGGGTCGTCGGTGTGTGTGTTTTTGTGTGGGGGGGGGGGGTTGGTTGGGTGGGGGTCGTTGGTGTGTTTGTGTGTGGGGGGGGGTTGGTTGGGTGGGGGTCGTTGGTGTGTTTGTGTGTGGGGGGGGGGTTGGTTGGGGGGGGGGGGGGGGGTTGGTTGGGTGGGAGTCGTTGGTGTGTGTGTTTTTGTGTGGGGGGGGCGGGTTGGTTGGGTAGGTAGGGGTCGTTGGTGTGTGTGTGGGAGGGAGGTTGGTTGGGTAGGTAGGGGTCGTTGGTGTGTGGGGGGGGGTTGGTTGGTTGGTTATTTGGTTGTTTGGGTGGTTGTTTGTGGGGGGTGGTTATTTGGTTGGTTTGGTGGTTGGATATTAATGGGGATGTTGATTGATTGGTTGGTTGGGTGGTAAGGGGGGATGTTGATTGATTTGATCTGGAATGGGGGTGATTAATTTGATGAGGGGATCGATTGGATGAGGGATGGGGTAGTTTGATTGATTGGGTGGGTAAGGGATTGAATGGGTTACCCGAAGTTCAATTTGTTCAAAATTGATTGGGCGGGGAGGCTTTAGTTGTGTTTGTGTGTGGTTGAAATAGAAAGGAATTGTGTTGACTGGGGTTTGCGGTGGGCAGAACTGTTGTAATTGGACCGGGCAGTTGAAAGGACTAGTTCTCTCGATTGAGGGGTCTAAATATTCACAGGATAATATTTTTAATGTCTGTAAATAGCTCGCATGTTAATGGCAGCACCGACCATGAGCAGGTCATTACAACTTCAAAGTAAACTCTGATTTTGGATCTCTCGAATAAATTCTTTGATTTAATCATAACAAGATTAATGAAAATTTAAAGAGATTTTGACGTTCTGAGATTACTTTGTAAAATTTTCGCCAATGGTTTAAAAGGCGGCTGGCAAAGGTGGGTAGATGGTATCTGTTCAAATCAGGATGGAGGGGGCGGGTGGTGGTGGTTGAAGATGAATATGTAAGGAGAGAGTGGGTTTGGGGGGGGGTTTAGAGGTGCGGGGAGTTTAGGGGTTACCTCGGAGAATGCATTGGTGGGGGGATGGGTAGATGGTTGTTCCGCCTATGATAGGTTTGAAAGGTGTGGGGGCACTTATTTGAATCTCAGTGCACTTCAATTGCATGCATCTTATTTGAATCTCAATTACCATCATCAAACAACATTCCCATCTTCTTCATTACCGACTTTCCCATCATCATCATCTTTATCAGTATCATCATTATCACCGTTCTTTTTTCATCATCATCATCATATTCAGCGCTTTCTTCATATTATTATTTAATCTATATTTATCATCTTTCATTCAAAATTATCATTATCATCACTTCTATCATCGTCATCATCTTCGTCTTCAGCATCAAATCTTCCATTCACACATGTCAAATTCAGAAGAGTTTAATTGCTTTCATATTCTCACTCGAGTGGTTCATCCATCCATCTATTCTGTTATCTATCCATCTATCCACTCAATCGATCATTCATTCGTGTAATTACTCAATCCATCCAATCATATTCTGTTGTTTTTCTATTAATTTATTCACATATCCATCCACTCATCAACCCACTTATCTAAAAACCCATCCACCCAATCATCCATCAACCCACTTAAGCAAACATCTCTCCACCCATTCACCCATCTACACACCCTTCTTCTCATCCCCCCCCCCCCCCCCGCATCGCCCATAACCCTCCATTCATTCACATACGCATTAGTTCTCGTGTTTACAACACTTTCATCTTAGGCGCTTTCCCACTATTCATTCCCGCCAATACCTCACCAATGCTGTCGTGTTCGTTCATCTTTACATTCATCTCTACATTCTTGTTTGCAATTTCATCCACCCATCCATCCATCCATCTATTCATACATTCATCTATTCATACATCCATCCATCTATTCATTCATCTATTCATACATTCATCTATTCATACATTCATCTATTCATACATTCATCTATTCATACATTCATCCATCCATACATCCATCCATCCATACATCCATCCATCCATACATCCATCCATACATCCATCCATCCATACATTCATCCATCCATTCATCCATCCATCCATACATCCATCCATCCATACATCCATCCATCCATCCATCCATCCATCAATCCGTCTATTCTAGCTTTACTTTACCCAATATCTATACCACACTACCATCATTCCTCCCTCCTTCCACACCACACCACACCACCATCCCCACTAGACTACCACATACACCCTTTCCAGCACACAACACCACACCAGCATCCCCACTAGACTACTACCACAAACACCCTTTCCAGCACACAACACCACACCAGCATCCCCACTAGACTACTACCACAAACACCCTTTCCAGCACACAACACCACACCAGCATCCCCACTAGACTACTACCACAAACACCCTTTCCAGCACACAACACCACACCTCCCTGCGGCTTCTGCCTATCCACTTTCCAATGCTTTGATGCTTGCTTTAATGGTCCTTCAAGCCACCACTAATGCATCACACACACACACACACACACACACACACACACACACACACACACACACACACACACACACACACACACACACACACACACACACACACACGCACACACACACACACACACACACACACACACACACACACACACACACACATAGCAATACACACACACACACACACACACACACACACACACACACACACACACGCACACACACACACACACACACGCACACACACACACACACACACACACACACATAGCAATACACACACACACACACACACACACACACACACACACACACACACACACACACACACGCACACACACACACACACACACACACACACACACACACACACATAGCAATACACACACACACACACACACACACACACACACACACACACACACACACACACACACACACACACACACATAGCAACACACACACACACACACACACACACACACACACACACACCCACACACACACACACACACACACACACACACACACATAGCAATACACACACACATACACACACACACACACAGCAACACGCACACACAAATAAGTTTATTCAGTTGATCGATGTGTTGATGAATCTGTGATGTAAACTAGAGGAAGGATAGGAAGGTGGTGAGTGAATGGAGGATGGAGTGAGAGATTGAGAGAATGAATATGATAGAAGCTATGAATGAATGAATGAATGAATGAATGAATGAGGGTAGGGATGGAAAAGGATGAATGAATGAAATGACTGATTACGGTTGGCAATGGATAAATAGATGGGAATGATTAGATGGAGGAAATAGAAATGAGGAGATTAAGGCTGGACAGGTGATGGATTGATGGTCGAATGAAAGAGGAAGACGAGGAGAAGAAATGAATAAAGGAATGAACGAATAAGGAAATAAAGGAATGAAGGAGTGAGAGCGTTTAAAAGTTGACTTTCGATTAAATGAATGGTGCATAGAGGGGTCTGATGTATGGATGGAGGATTTAATAAAAGTGCCAAGCTTTGAAGGCTACTTAATGTTCCAGAAGGGCCGCTGAAAGGTTCAAGAAATGAATTGCTTTTGAATTGCTGCAATGAGAGAGAGAGATTGAGGTTGGGATGGGGAGATTGAGGTGTTGGGATGGGGAAATAGGTGTTGGGATGGGGATGGAAAAAATGGGATGAAGAGTGGTTTTAGTGGTTGGATGGAGAGGTAAGATAGTGGTGGAGTGGTGGATGGAGGGCTGCAGAGTGTGGGATAGGAGGAGGATGGGATGAGGAGCGAGAGAGGGCAGGGTGGTTTCAGTGGGATGGAGGCAAGGTGTGTTTTTCGGTGTAGAGAAGACTGGTTGATTGGTAGTTGCGGAACGAGGTATTGAATTCGTTGAATGGTCTGTTGATTGAGTTGAGCATTTGAGGGATGGCTGGGAAAGTGTGCATGGAGGTGTGAGGTGGAATGGAAATGAGGAAGAAAAGATTTTTGGGTGGAGGATGGATTGGGATGAATTGGGATGAATTTTAGAATGGTGGTGAATTAGCAAGGAAAAAAGAGCAGAAGTGAATTGTTGAGATAGTTTGATAGGGGTGACAAATACTAGAATTTTCCAAATGAGGATTATTAAGGAAGGAAAATATAGATAGATCAAGAGGTTAAAAAGCATTAAGAAATGTAAAAAAATGGGACGAAGAATAAGTTAAAGGAAAAATGAGGAGAGTGGATGTGGTTAGATGGGTGAAAGAGGTTGGGTTATGGGAGGAAAAGATGGTTTGTTGGATGAAAACGAATGAGAGGAGAAAAGAAAAAAAGACGAGAGGGGAAAAGTAGAAGAGAGAGAGAGGGTAAGAGGAGAGAGGAGAGGGGAGGGTGGGGACAAATAGGGGCATTTGCAAGCAATCAGATCATAAGCCTGGATTGATGACACAGCGTAAGCCCCCCTGATTGCATGCCTATCATTAGATCGCTGACACTCGCTGCAGGCGGGCCCTTGCCTCGTAAAGCTGCTACAATGTCGTTGCTGCTGTGGTGTGGTGTGGTGTGGTGTGCTGTGGTGTGGTTGTTGATCGGATGTTTGGTGTGGTGTGGTGTGGTGTGGTGTGCTGTGGTGTGGTGTGGTGTGCTGTGCTGTGCTGTGGTGTGGTGTGGTGTGGTGTGGTGTGGTGTGGTGTGCTGTGCTGTGGTGTGCTGTGCTGTGGTCTGGTGTAGTTATTGATCGGATGTTTGGTGTGGTGTGGTATAGTTGTTGATCGGATGTTTGGTATGGTGGCTGGGGATTGGGATGGTTGGTATGAAGGTTGGTTGTTTTTCCGGTGGTTGGTTGGTGTGTGGTGATTGGTTTTTATGGGGGTTGGGATGGTGTGGTAGTGTGTGGTTGGTTGGTTGGGATATGTGGTGGTGTGATGGTGATTTGGGTGTTAGTTGAGAGGGGTGGGATTCTTTTGGGACACGAGGCGAGATGATTGATCGGTGTTATATGAATGGTTTAGAGGGAAACTTGGTGGCATGGCCGGAGAGTGGGATCGAATGTTTGGCATGAGAAAAAAGAGTTTAAAAAAATACTAGATACTAAATTATAGTAAAAAATAAATATTTAAAAACAAAAAAGATGAAAAAAACAAACAAAAAGAAGTAAAAAAATAATAACAAAAATAGAAAGTTTAGCCCCGAATAAATAAAAGGGGATTGAGCTTCTGGGACGTCGGGTCGTATGTAATAGTTACGGTATTTCCCGCCTTTAATGCCCGCCAAGTTATCTCTGATGGAATCTGTACCCGTTCCTTCGTCGTTGTTTGCCGTTCTGCGTATTTTAAAGTGGTATTTCGGTATTGCGTGTATTTGTTTTTGGTAATGAAGGTATTTTAAATGGGATTTTAGGGTATTTAAAATGGTTTTTTAGGGTATTTTAAATGGTATTTTAGGGTATTTTAAATTGTATTTTAAGGTGTTTTAAGGTATTTTAAATGTGATTTTAAGTTATTTTAAATGTGAGTATAGGGTATTATAAATAGGATTTTAGGTTTTTTTGCTTGAAAATTTTTATTTTTTTCCGAAAGTATATTTATGGTTTTCTAAGAGGTGACCTGTCGTTAGTGCCATTTCCATAGTGTTGCAAGTGATGCAGCATTTGAAGCAGTTTTGCTAGGCGAAAAAAGTAAAAATGTAAAAAATGTATTAGAAAAGCTTTAAAATAAATTTCTTTGTTTCTAGCACACAATAAATAAACATTATATTATAATAAATATTATGATTACTACTATAAATATAAGTATAATTGTTATAATAATTATTGGGATCACTATCAAGAGCAGCAGACGCGTAATTAGGAATCGATCATCGTTAGATGGGATTGCCAAGCATTTAGCATGCCTTTGCAGGGGTGTCCTGCTATTCTTAGCTACATTTAATCGTTAATTAATAACTCTACAATTAAATTATTAAAGTATTAATTGATTAATTAAACAATTGATTTAATTATTAAGTATTAATTGAATTAATTACTTATTCAATATGTATTAAAATATTTATTTAATGATAGTTTTACATTTAGTTTATTATTGTTACAGATAGATCCCAAAGCATGTAATCCGAGGAGTATGAACAAGGTGACTCATCTGTGTGCCCATCGAAGCATCCAACTCACCTCCCTCACCTCCACCTCCTAGCTAACCCACTACCACCTCCACCTTCTAGCTAACCCACTACCACCTCCATCTTCTAGCTAACCCACTACCACCTCCACCTTCTAGCTAACCCACTACCACCTCCACCTTCTAGCTAAACCACTACCATCTCCACTTCCCAAACCACTCTCACTCCAACCTCCTACCAGCCCAACCCACCACTACCATCATCTCCCAACTCAAATCCTCAACCCCCCCCCCCTCCCCAACCCTTCCAACCAATCCACTCGCACCACACCCGTCAAAAAAACTAAACCCGCCACACCACACCACACCACACCGCAGGGCAGCAAGAGTCTGGAGAACAGCAAGCGCAAGATCTTCATCGGAGGTCTGCCAGTGAACGCCACTGAGCAGGAGTTGGTCGACCTCTTCGGGCAGTATGGCGCTGTGAGTCGGTGGGGTGGGTGGTTGGTGGTTGGTGGGGTGGGTGGTGGGGTGGGTGGTAAGGTGGGTGGGATAGTAGGGTGGTGGGGTGGGTGGTGGGGTGGGATGGTGGGATGGTGGGATAGTGGGGTGGAAGGTGGGTTTTGGGAGGGAGGGATGGAGGGTGTCGTGAGAGGAGGTATGAGTGGATGGGTGGGAGAGGGGAGGGTGTGTCGGTGGGTTTAGAGGGGTGTGGATGGAAGATTGTGGGTGGGATAGATGGGGTGGGGCATGGATGAATGGATGGTGTGGTTAAGTGGGCGGATGGGTGAGTGGGTGGATTGATGGATAGCTATATTATGAGGTGGTTCTGGTGGGATGAAAAATGGTGGGTGTGGATGGAGATACGTGTGATGAGATGGGTGTGGTAGGATGGTGTAGGGAGGGTGTGGATGGAGATACGTGTGGTGGGATGGGTGTGGTAGGATGGTGTAGTGGAGGGTGTGGATGGAGATACGTGTGGTGGGATGGGTGTGGTAGGATGGTGTAGTGGAGGGTGTGGATGGAGATACGTGTGGTGGGATGGGTGTGGTAGGATGGTGTAGTGGAGGGTGTGGATGGAGATACGTGTGGTAGGATGGTGTAGTGGAGGGTGTGGATGGAGATACGTGTGGTGGGATGGTGTAGTGGAGGGTGTGGATGGAGATACGTGTGGTAGGATGGTGTAGTGGAGGGTGTGGATGGAGATACGTGTGGTGGGATGGTGTAGTGGAGGGTGTGGATGGAGATACGTGTGGTAGGATGGTGTAGTGGAGGGTGTGGATGGAGATACGTGTGGTGGGATGGGTGTGGTAGGATGGTGTAGTGGAGGGTGTGGATGGAGATACGTGTGGTGGGATGGGTGTGGTAGGATGGTGTAGTGGAGGGTGTGGATGGAGATACGTGTGGTAGGATGGGTGTGGTAGGATGGTGTAGTGGAGGGTGTGGATGGAGATACGTGTGGTAGGATGGTGTAGTGGAGGGTGTGGATGGAGATACGTGTGGTAGGATGGTGTAGTGGAGGGTGTGGATGGAAGGATGGGTTGATGGATGTTGTAGTGGAGGGTGCGGATGGAAGGATGGGTTGATGGATGGACGATGCCTGCAGGTGGAGGAGGTGGTTATCATGCTGGACCAGCACAAACAACGTTCCAGGGGTGAGTCTGAAGGACAAACATAATGTTATATAGCTATTTTAGGTTTTATTTATTTAATTATTTTGTATTAATAGTATTAAAATTGCTCTATAATAATACTAC
>OX030967.1:3328589-3361089 GCA_943735955.1 Piscicola geometra | reverse complement strand
TTGCTGTCGCTTTATAATTTTTCTTATCATAATCACCGCAATCATCATCATCATCATTTTTTCCACAGGAACTCTAACAACAACAACAACAACAAACAACAATTCCAACAACAATGCCAACAACAACTTTGAGACTAAAAGCAATACTGACCTCCACCACAACCACCACAACAACAACAACAATGGAGCGGTTGATTACAACAACAACAACATTCTACTCGGCAACAACAACAACAGCACCAACAACAACCTCCTACCCACCAACCACTTTAGCAACCATCTTAGCAACGGCCTCATCACACACACACCCCTCTACGCCATGCACCCCCCTGCCAGGAACCACTACAGCACCACCCCTGCTTTCCACCCCTACCGCCGATGAAGAAGACCCTCACTCCTTTATTAATTCATTCTTTCATCCATGCATTCATTCATCTATTCGTCTCTTCATCTGTCAACCCAATCATTCATTAGACCATATTTCAATCCATTCATCCATTTATAGATCTATTGATCCATTCACTCATTCATTTATTCATTTACTCATTCATTTATTCATTCACTCATTCATCCACGCATCCATCCCTCTTTCTCTTGGCATATTTCCAGCACGGATGCATTCTTTTTCAGTGGTTCTTCCATCACTCCCTTATATATGTTTTATATATATATATATATATAGAATTCTTTATATGAATAAACGTGTAAATATATAACTTTTTATTTATATATATATTTGTTTTTCGTGCATTTCGCAGTCATTTAATCCATTTTTGCCAATTTCATTTAATCTCTCGATCCTTTTGTTTCTTGTTCACTCATCCATTCATCATCACTCATCCATTCATCATCACTCATCCATTCATCATCACTCATCCATTCATCATCACTCATCCATTCATCATCACTCATCCATTCATCATCACTCATCCATTCATCATCACTCATCCATCTATCCACCCTTCCTTCCATCATCACTCATCCATTCATCATCACTCATCCATTCATCATCACTCATCCATTCATCATCACTCATCCATTCATCATCACTCATCCATTCATCATCACTCATCCATTCATCATCACTCATCCATTCATCATCACTCATCCATTCATCATCACTCATCCTTCTATCATCACTCATCCATTCATCATCACTCATCCATTCATCATCACTCATCCATTCATCATCACTCATCCATTCATCATCACTCATCCATTCATCATCACTCATCCATTCATCATCACTCATCCATTCATCATCACTCATCCAT
Source organism: Piscicola geometra (assembly GCA_943735955.1). Classification (NCBI taxonomy): domain Eukaryota; kingdom Metazoa; phylum Annelida; class Clitellata; order Hirudinida; family Piscicolidae; genus Piscicola; species Piscicola geometra. The sequence continues at coordinate 3,359,815 of OX030967.1, read as the reverse complement.
TCATCATCACTCATCCATTCATCATCACTCATCCATCTATCCACCCTTCCTTCCATCATCACTCATCCATTCATCATCACTCATCCATTCATCATCACTCATCCTTCCATCATCACTCATCCATTCATCATCACTCATCCATTCATCATCACTCATCCATTCATCATCACTCATCCTTCCATCATCACTCATCCTTCCATCATCACTCATCCATTCATCATCACTCATCCTTCCATCATCACTCATCCATTCATCATCACTCATCCTTACATCATCACTCATCCATCTATCCACCCTTCCTTCCATCATCACTCATCCATTCATCATCACTCATCCTTCCATCATCACTCATCCATTCATCATCACTCATCCATTCATCATCACTCATCCATTCATCATCACTCATCCATTCATCATCACTCATCCTTCCATCATCACTCATCCATTCATCATCACTCATCCTTCCATCATCACTCATCCATTCATCATCACTCATCCTTACATCATCACTCATCCATCTATCCACCCTTCCTTCCATCATCACTCATCCTTCCATCATCATTCATCCTTACATCATCACTCATCCTTCCATCATCATTCATCCATCTATCCACCCTTCCTTCCATCATCACTCATCCATCTATCCACCCTTCCTTCCATCATCACTCATCCATCTATCCACCCTTCCTTCCATCAATCACTCATCCATCTGTTCATCCATCACTCATCCACCTATCCACCAACTCAGTCTTCTTGTTTGCAATCGCTTGCTTACGTCGCCATCTTGTCGCAAGGTTGTCTCGTCGGCCATTCTTTCAGGCGGGAAAAGATCATAAAGAAAGAAAGACTTTACGAATATATAATGAAACAAAAAGATCTTTGGTAGGGGCTTTTTGACATTTAAAATTGGACGTTTTTGGAATTGCTTGGGGGAGGAGAGAATTAAATATCAGCAATTCTGTGTAGGTTTTCTCAGAGCTTGACCGCTTCCGTGCTTCCTTTCACAATTTCAATTCTTCTTTGTGTGTGTGTGTTGTGTGTGTGTGTGTGTGTGTGTGTGTGTGTGTGTGTGTGTGTGTGTGTGTGTGTGTGTGTGTGTGTGTGTGTGTGTGTGTGTGTGTGTGTGTGCGTTTTGCATGTGTGAAAAATTTAAACATTTCCAGAATTAAACACGAGTGCGTGCCTGAAAACCATTTTTCTATATAGAGTACATTCATAAATAGATAAATATATCTCTCAAATGACTAATTCCATTAATTTTGAATGCATATTATGCAATAATTTCACAAAAGTATTGAAATCTCATTCCACTTTTGACTTACAAGTATTACATTCTTTACAACTGATTACTCAACATTCTCCCTTGCAGTGTCGTTTTGCTCTTCATTCCTTTGCATTACTTTTATTTCCTAATTTTCTATTTTAAATTTCATTTTTTTTTTCTTTTTATATTTTTTTATACAATTATTATTTTTATTATTCGTCTCGTTATTCTCAGTATTACTAGCATTTTTGGCGCCTCTGGTATTCTACTCCGAGTATTAAATTGTACTATTTTTATTATTATTATTATTATTATTATTATTATTATCATTATTATTATTATTATCATTATTATTATTATTATTATCATTATTATTTGTATTCACTATTATCTATCTTGTATAAGCTCATTTCATATTATTTTGCCATAGTTATATATTCAAAAATTCATTTTATCCGTTAATAATTTATATTTACAATTGTATTAACAATGATCTTACATGTAAAAAAATTCTTTCCGAGATCTGCCATTTCTTTCAACATTCCTCCATTTTCATTCTCTAATGGCGTTTCATTCGACTAAATACATTTGAATACTCTATTAAGTATCTTTGACCAATATAAACAATAATTTTAATAATTTATAATTTAATAATTTCTTTAAATACGCACAAATATTCAGGATACTTAATGAAACAAATGTAATATATTAACACTTTTTTCAGGGTTAATATTCGTTTTATATACAATTACATATTCCCCTCATACTCTCACAGCCAACCCAGTCGCTAATACCATCACACTATTCTATTGAATGATGATGATGAGGTTGATGGTAATGATGATGATGATGGTGACGATGATGGTGATGATGATGACGATGATGGTGATGATGATGATGATGCCAGCAGTATTAGGACTTACATGAAAATCTCTATTTGTATCTCATAAATGTTCATCAATGTGCTTCATTATATATTCAATTATTCTTCTCATTATATATTCAATTATTCTTTTCATTATTTATTCAATTATTCTTCTCATTATATATTCAAATATTTTTTTCATTATATATTCAAATATTCTTCTCATTATATATTCAAATATTTTTTTCATTATCTATTGAAATATTTTTTTCATTATATATTTAAATATTTTTTCATTATATATTCTTAAATATCTATTGATTTTTTATCATTTGATATTCAATAATATGCATAATATATTCAGTATTTCTGAAGACGTATGCATTCAAAATTTATTTATTTTTATACATAACAACGACAACAAGTAGTAGTAGTAGTAGTAGTAGTAGTGTAGTAGTAGTAGTAGTAGTAGTAGTAGTAGTAGTAGTAGTAGTAGTAGTAGTAGTAGTAGTAGTAGTAGTAGTAGTAGTAGTAGTAGTAGTAGTAGTAGGAGTAGTAGTAGTAGTAGTAGTAGTAGTAGTAGTAGTAGTAGTAGTAGTAGTAGTAGTAGTAGTAGTAGTAGTAGTAGTAGTAATAGTAGTAGTAGTAGTAGTAGTAGTAGTAGTAGTAGTAGTAGTAGTAGTAGTACTAGTAGTAGTATTAGTAGTAGTAGTAGTAGTAGTGGTAGTAGTGGTGGTGGTGGTTGTTATGAAGGGGCCTTATATACCAGATTGACGTTGTTTTCTTCTTGTTGTAGCAAGCAGGAGTTTTATCGCTATTTGTGGTGTTTGCTATCTTTGTGATGCGGTAATTTTAGAAGTACTTGTATCAAATACATCATTTGTATTAAATTTGATTAGGTAATGTCTTTTTGTGAGGGCTTTGTCCATTAACTTTCGTATAGAAAAATACTTTAAATTCCCGATTTTTGCTTTTGAATTATTTTTTTTCTAAAATTGTTTAACTTTTAAGCCATTTTAGTAGTGAAGATTTATTTTTTATGAGAAATAATTTTGCATGACTCTTCTGCCTCTTCAGGACTTCGACATAATATTTCACTGTGGAACGCCCTCACAGCCCCATTTCACATACTCACACTGCTTTTTTTAATTTTTAAATTCGGAAAAGAATGTATTTTGCTGTCATTTTACAGAGTATCTCCTTAAACAACTTATCGACGAGCTATCGAAGTATATTTTTATATTTAAATATTAAATTACCTTTCATAACTAAAGTGTATTTTCACATAAAAACTATTTTTATTGAAAATGTATTTTGATGGAGGGTTAGAGATTTTATTTCAATTATTTGGGTTTTGTAACATTGCTTATTGCGGGTTGTCTTTAAAAATTTACTTGTTGCTAAACGAATTGCCATTTTGTTTTTTTATAATTTTGACCAAGTTTAATTTTTGTAGCTTTTCTATCTTTTGAATTTAAATTTTTTACAATTAATTTTGTCAACTCATTATTTCTTTCATTAGTGTCCTAATTTGTTATCTCTCAATTATTATTATTTTTATTGTTTTGGCGAATGCATTTGTATCCCACAAATGACGATTAACCTTTCCTCCATTCCTTTTTTGATCAACCTTTCACATCGAAATTTTTATGCTTTTCAAAACGATACTTTTTCTATTCTTTTTTTTCGACAATCACATGTGCTCCACATAAACCCTTGTCCTCCCTCACCTCTGCTTCATCCACCAGAAAAACCATTTTTCTTTTTTCTTGAAGCCACGAAAAAAACCGAACCCCACTAAAACTCCACACCCACCTCACTCATCATTGTGTAATCGAATCGTTAAAATATTTTAAATATTCACAAAATTAGCCTCGATTTACACATTTATTATAAAATAATTATTATAATTATTTTCACATTAAATTTGAATTAATTTCCAATTAATCTGCCGTTCACCCACCGATTGTTTTTGCATTTTCTATTTTCTGGACACCTTGCTGTAGTGTCAATTGTGATGTCGCCGTTGTTGTCTCAAGACTCATTTGAAAACAACCCTCTTTCTACTTACGATACTTTAATTACTCAATTAAATTAGAATAAACTTTTATACTAATTAATAACTAAATTAAATTATAATCAACCTATATACTAATTAATAACTACATTAAATTATAATAAACCTTTATACTAATTAATAACTATATTAAATTATAATAAACCTTTATACTAATTAATAACTACATTCAATTATAATAAACCTTTATACTAATTTATAACTAAATTAAATTATAATCAACCTATATACTAATTAATAACTTCATTAAATTATAATAAACCTTTATACTAATTAAAAACTACATTAAATTATAATAAACCTTTATACTAATTAATAACTACATTAAATTATAATAAACCTTTATACTAATTAATAACTACATTAAATTATAACCAACAATTAATCTCAGGGCGATGAAAACACTAACCAAGTAGTGAAGAATTTTTATTATCAAGTAGACCAATTAAATAAATTTATTAAAATCTTGAATCCATTAAAGTTTCAAGTGAATCAATTCCCACACAGCTCTTGCAAGACGTACAGTTTCATCCTTCTCATCTTATCCATCGATCATCTCTCAAAATCCACAATAAATTCCACCAATTAGCTGAGAATAATGTTCTCAAACAGAACCATAAATCACATCCAAATTTTCTCACCGATACGCCATTATTTCTTTCAATTTTCAACTTCCTAATACTTCTTACAGATGGGCAGACTGACAGCTTGTGTTTGCTTGTCCTCTCCTGAGCAAGGGGCGCCCCCAAAGGCTGGGAGGGGAGTGTCACACTGTCTGCTCTTCTCCCTCACCACTCCCTCTCTCCCTTCTGCGATGCAGGTGAGGGGGCTTTGAGACCACGCACACCACTCCCCCCAGCCGCCGTTGATCGCTGGTTGAGAAAAAGAGTGAGTCAAATAAGAGTTTTGAACTTGGTGATTTACAGGAACGAAATCTGAACAAAATATGAGCATTTCGAATCTTCCGCATTAATATTCGCCCAGACAGGTAATCTCGCTCATCTTAATAGACCAAATATTCTCAATCCCGTGTACGGATCTAAGTCCAAAAAATGATCCCCAAGTCCTCACTTTTTATCCCTTATCTACTTCCCCACTCCCTGGGCTCACCACCCTTCAATCCATCTTTCCCACCCACTCACGACATTCAGACTGCCTCACATACTTCTGTTCCATCACGGCCCCGTCACACGACATCCCCCCGAAGGATGGAGAGGGACTGTCACATGTCCTTGACCGACTCACCGTCCCCAGGCCACAACTCACCTCCGGCTTGCACCAAGTCTGCCATTTCGACCACCCCCCGTCCACCGCTTGGTAATGGGATGGGAAAAACGAAAATTTTAATTTTTTATGTGTTTAAACACTTTTTATTGTTTTTGTGTAACCTAAAACTGTGATTTTCATGAATGAATTTTATTCAAATCCAAAAAAACGATAAATTATTTCTACGAAATATTCCACAACACGGAAAACAACTGACGATCTAGAAATCGCCCATAAAAACGCCCAACTAACGACACGGCTTCAGGTCCACTGTGGACGTTTCAGTGTCTTTTCCCTCACACTGCTTGCCCCCATAGTCCGCCGATGGGTTGTTGCAGAAACGGGTTCTGCTCTTGGTGGCTGGCTCAAAAGCACACGTCAACGTCACCACCGACCATGGCATCCATTCCCCCCACGCTCCGTCAATTGCTGTTTGTTGGATATGTCAGTTAAAGGTTTTTTAAATTTCATTATTTGCCGGTAATTAGATTAATCTTATGAAAATATATATTCACGACCAGTCCTTTTTTCTAATTATATTTTTTTCATAATCTTGTTCTCTAAACTCACGACAAAAGGGCAGGCTGGCAGCTTGTGTTTGCTTGTCCTCTCCTGAACAAGGGGCACCCCCAAAGGCTGGGAGGGGAGTGTCACACTGTCTGCTCCTCTCCCTCACCACTCCCTCTCCCCCCTCTGCGATGCAGGTGAGGGGGCTTTGAGACCACGCACACCACTCCCCCCAGCCGCCATTGATCGCTGATTGAAAGGTGGGTTGGTTAGAAGGAATCATTGAAAGAGCTTTGTCAGGATGAAACAATTTTGCATTTTGAAAATATTTTTACAAATGTTAGTTTATAATCTTTTTTAAAATCTTATAAAAAATTTCTTCTGAAACTCACGGCAGGGTGTCAGCTCGACGATCCTGCCTTGCACTCCATTGCCCTGGCACTGCATGCCTCCGTGCGCTGGAGAAGGTCTGTCACACCTGCGTGTCCTGGTCAGTCTCTCTGCTTGACCACACGTCCTTGTCGCCTTCGACCACTCCGACCACGTCCCCCAGTCGCCGTCGATCGCTTAGTGGAAAATTAAAAAGTTGGAAAATGAAGTGATTTTTGGATCTTTGTAAAGTGGGGTAGTTGAAACAGTTGCTGTTTCATCAAAAACAATTTTTTTCTCTGATTTTTGGTGATTTCTTATCCGCATTAGCCTTCTAAACTCACGACAAATGGGCAGACTGACAGCTTGTGTTTGCTTGCCCTCTCCTGAACAAGGGGCGCCCCCAAAGGCTGGGAAAGGAGTGTCACACTGTCTGCTCCTCTCTCTCACCACTCCCTCTCTCCCCTCTGCGATGCAGGTGAGGGGGCTTTGAGACCACGCACACCACTCCCCCCAGCCGCCGTTGATCGCTGGTCGTGAAAGGTGGGGTTTAGCTTTATTTAAAAAGCAAAAAAGATTGTTTTCAATTTATTTAATATTTTACAAATGAAATTAGATTAACCAAAAAAAGTCGGTTAAAATCTCACGGCACGATGGAAGCTTGATCCTCTTCACTTTCACTCTATTGCCTTGACACTGCATTCCTCCGTAGGCTGGAGAAGGTCTGTCACATCGGCGTGTCTTGGTCAGCCTCTCTGCTTGACCACACGTCTTAGAGGCTTTCGACCACTGCGACCATGCCCCCCAGCTTCCGTCGATCGCTTTTTGGGAATGGGAGAATTTGAAATAGATGTATTTCTTTCTCAGAAATTGGGATAGAGTGGTTGGTTTTTGATAGACTTTTTTTTTCTTTTTATACCCTCAAACTCACGACAGATAGGCAGACTGACAGCTTGTGTTTGCTTGCCCTCTCCTGAGCAAGGGGCGCCCCCAAAGGCTGGGAGAGGAGTGTCACACTGTCTGCTTCTCTCTCTCACCACTTCCTCTCTCCACTCTGCGATGCAGGTGAGGGGGCTTTGAGACCACGCACACCACTCCCCCCAGCCGCCGTTGATCGCTGGTTGATTTGTTGGTTCCAAAATCAATAGAATTTTGTATGAAGTGTTTTGAAAAACTGCAAAATATGTTTTGCTAAATTTTCTTTTTCAAACTATTTTTAATAACCTCCAATCACCGATTACAGCCACCAAAGTCAATACTCACGGCATGGTTTCAGCTCGACGATCTTGCCTTGCACTCCATTGCCCTGGCACTGCATGCCCCCGTGCGTTGGAGAAGGTCTGTCACACCTGCGTGTCCTGGTCAGTCTCTCTGCTTGACCACACGTCCTTGTCGCTTTCGACCACTCCGACCACGCCCCCCAGTCGCCGTCGATCGCTAAGTGGGATGGGGGAGAGAGGGTGAAGTGGAAAAAGAGAATGGGTAGAAAAATTGAGAGTGAAAGTAAGCATAACTAAGTGAATAAAGTAGAGTGAGGCCAGAAAGTTGTTGGTCCACTTTTCCTATTTCTATCATTTATACATGTATCTGAAGGTTGATTTTGCTATTTTCTAAACAAATAAGTTTACTTTGCATATTTTTATTCTAGTTGGTAATGAAACAAAGTTTTTTCAAAATAAATAGAAATTAAAAGCATCAAAAAGTAGTTGAAAACTGCTGCATGAGTGTAATTGACATTTAAACGAGAAGTTTAATAGCAACATCAAATCAATACCACAATATATAGACGAGAATACATTATATGAAACTTCCTTTTTACACTTTAAAATTGACCCATTTCAAATAGATTTTTATATTATTATTATTACTATTAAAGATAAAAAATTCAAACTATCTTTTTTTACCTAACCCTCAAACTCACGACAGATAGGCAGACTGACAGCTTGTGTTTGCTTGTCCTCTCCTGAGCAAGGGGCGCCCCCAAAGGCTGGGAGGGGAGTGTCACACTGTCTGCTCCTCTCCCTCACCACTCCCTCTCTCCCTTCTGCGATGCAGGTGAGGGGGCTTTGAGACCACGCACACCACTCCCCCCAGCCGCCGTTGATCGCTGGTTGATTTGTTGGTTGGAAAAGATTGTAGAAGGCTTTGCTATTATGAATGCAGTTTCTATCATAATTTCATTCCAGAATTTCTTCCATACACCCTTCATCAACCCCAACATCTATCCTACCCACTCACGACACTTCTTAAGTTCATAATACTTGTTCTCTTTATCCTCTCCCTTGCAAGACGTGCCCTCACACTTTCTCGACCTCACGGCCAAAACAGGGTGGTCACCACAACTCTCGGACGGCCGACTCCACTCACCCCACGCTGCCCACACCGATGGCCTCGAGTAGTAGTGCACCGGTTCGTGGTCTGGAAGTGGTTTGGTTGTAGTGGGTTGGTTGTAGTGGGTTTGGTTGTAGTGGGTTGGTTGTAGTAAAACAAATGGAGGTGATGATTCAGTGTGTAACTCAAAAAGGATCGCAACAATTGAAGAAACAACAACTGTATTCAGCTCAACGCCACAACTTTCAACAACACCCAAAACTACTAGATAAATAAAATTGACATTTTTTACAAGATCTAGCCCTTCTACTCAACAACAACAAAAAACTTATCCAATCCCTTCTAAACAACAACATGAATTATCCCAACCCCATCAACAACAACAACAATCACAACAACAACAACAACGACAACAACGCTACCGCATACCCACAACCTCCACGCGGTGCGGTGGGGGGCGCTTGCGCCTCAAATGTGGGTACTTTCGGCCACCCTGCTAGGGCAGACTGTGCAAGACAGCCCAGGAGACAACAAACTCATCTCTGGACAGACTGCCCAGCCCTGGAAAAAGGGCTGAGCAAGAACACAAGAGAACTGACTCAAGAGCCTGGCAGGGCAGCGCAGCTAGTCGAGACTATTCTCCCCAGACTGCTGAACAACACAACGAAATACAACAACAACAACAACAACGACAACACCAGTGCATGGATGGAGACGACACTTGAGCTTCTGGGATTCTTCGCCTATGCAGATGGGTTTGTTGGAACGGGGCTGCCTGTGCGGTAAGAGGTGAATTGATGTAAGGATCAAATGTTAATAAAAATTAATTAATTATTAAAACTAAAATTAATTAACATTGAATATTATTACTTTTTCAGCAATTCAATTGATTTATGGTTGCAAAAATGTTCCAAAACATAAAATCGTATTAGTTAGAAAAACTTTGAAATTACAAATGGCAAATTAAAAATATACTTTATCTAAAAACTGCTTTTTAAAAGGTCATTTGCGTTCTACAGCAGCAAAAGGTCAATTATCGATAGTTCTGTCACAATGGCACATCTTCATTAAGGCAATCGCACCATTTCCTGAAGGGCTTTCCACTAATGACACACTTTTCACATGATAGCCCTTGAAAACACCCACAAACATGATAAACCTTGAAAACACCCACAGACATGAAGGCCTTGACGGCACAGAATCTCTGCCTGCTGGTCCATCCCACCCCACACGTGGCAGAGCAATCGGACCACGACCCCCACTCCCTCCACTCGCCCACCACCAGCCTTCCTTCCGCTTTCATTGAACCTAGGTGGGTTGGGATGGGTTGAGGAGAAGGAGGGGTTTGAGATGCGGTTCTCTTGAATTTCTTTTGCGTTGTGTGAGTAGTGTATAAAAACTTGATGCTTGAGAATCAGGGATCAATTCTAATTAGAAGAATTAGTTACCTCTAATTATTGAATTTATAATTGAAGTTTAACTAATGAAACGACGTTTGAAAAGTACCGAACACTCACCAAGGGCCAGAAAGGCCAGCAACACTGTAAGCAACTTCACCATCCTCAGGGAAACTTTCTCTCCCTCACTCAATCTCACAGCCGTTATATATACATAAATATGTATAAACACGACCCTAAGAATTGAAGCATATACAAATAGCGTGTGTTGGCGTGAGTGACAGGGTCGAAATTAGTAATTTATCCTTTAATTATTTTAAAATTGAATATTGCTTGTCTTGATCCATGATTGCTTGGTGATTTGTGGCTTTTTAATGGGCCTTTAACCACGTAAGTAATTTTCTAAACTTTTGAAAAACTTTTTTAAAATCTTCAAGTCTGGTGGCCTCATAAAGTAAAGTTAATTGAGTTTTTGGTCAGTTTTTTTCGATGATTTGTATTTAAATAATTTAATTTACATGTTTACAAGTCACGAAAAATAAGTCTTCAAAGTATTTAATACCATTTAATAAATAAAAAATAGTTTTAACAAAATAAGTACTAATCGCTAGAAGATAATTGAAGGAAAAAATACTAAACAAAATCATTGGAAAAAGATATTAATACTTTTCCTTGTCTAATTTCAATGGAGAAAAACTAATTTGCATCAAAATTAGTTATTGAAAAATTAAAAAAAGTTGAAAAGATTGTTCAGAAAAAAAAATAATAAAATATGGCAGGCTAGAATCGTCGATGATGATGATGGTGAAACCGCTATGAACTGTGGAGGGGGTTTGTGTTGGACAGACATTTCTGAAGGGGAATTAATAAGCTGGGGTTAAATTTGATAAGAAAAAACCTGTATTTTTTTTTAGCTTTTTAAAAATAGTTTTTAAAGTTTTGCTATGAAATAACCTAAATTTTAATTTTAATATTGAATTTTAAAAATAATTAGTTCAAACTAAACTGTAGTTGAATACTTATTTTATTTAAAAAAACATTTTAAACCACTTACCTACTTTGGGAGAAGCCATGACGAGAAAATCTAGAAAAAGGTTGATAAATGAAATAAAAAGTCAAACAAAGCCTTCCAATGCATCACATTTTAATTTTAATTTTAGTAAAAACACACATTTTCAACATAAAAAGTACAGCTGCTTAAAAATCCATCCCGTCTACTTCACCGAAACTCCCTCAAACTCGCAAAAATCTCTTCAAATCCGCTCCAAAACCCGGCCCAAAACCCGGCCCAAAACCCGTCCCAAAAGGCCTGCCCATCGGACCATTGATGATGTTGACATAGGTGGAGGCGAGCTCATCGTTGTCACCCTTGCATTGGTACAAGCCTTCGTCACTCATCTCCACCCGCCTCTTCACGTAATCACTCACCAGGTATCTATCATCCACTATCTTATGGGTGGATGGAGGGAAGGATGCATGCATGGATGCATGGATAGAAAAATAAATGGTAGTTCAATAATGGGATTAATGGGTAACTTGATTAATTAATGACATGATTTTTTCCAAGTACTTTTTTTTATTAAAAAAAATAGTTTAAAAGTATACTTTAGTTTCTAAAAACCCTGAAACATTTGGTAAACTTCAAGATCTTTTAACTAATTTTTTTAAACAGCTTGCAAAAACTTACCCGGTTGGTGATCATGATGCCGATGTAGTTGTCAGAAGTGATCACGTGCTTGTCGTGCAGCCACGTGACACTTCTGGGCAGGTTTGGCCGTCCTGATACGTTGCAGACGAGGCGCAGAGGGGAAAACTTTTCGATGTAGTTCGGACCGGTCAGTTGGATGGCTGAGAAGAATGGTTGAGATAGTGGCGGAACATTAAAAATGGGAAAAAATGAAGTTGATTGTACCTCAACAACCCACCAACACCGTTGATTCTACCTCAACAACCCACCACCACCAACACCGTTGATTCTACCTCAACAACCCACCACCAACACCGTTGATTCTACCTCAACAACCCACCACCACCAACACCATTGATTCTACCTCAACAACCCACCACCACCAACACCGTTGATTCTACCTCAACAACCCACCAACACCGTTGATTCTACTTCAACAACCCACCACCACCGTTGATTCTACCTCAACAACCCACCACCACCACCGTTGATTCTACCTCAACAACCCACCACCACCACCGTTGATTCTACCTCAACAACCCACCACCACCACCAACACCACGACGAACTCTTGACAGTGAGGTAGACAATGGCCGACCCATTCGAGTCGTTGTTCTTGGTGGTCACCAGGCAGACATACGCTCCTTCGTCTGTCAGCCTCACGTCCTGTCCATTTTTGTAGCTCAATTTTAATGAAATTAATACTTGATAATGATATTTCGCATGCTTTACAAACATCTTTTTGAAGCTCAATTTTTATACAATTATTATTTTTAAAAGTTATTTGTTATGCTTTGTATCAATGTCTTGAGTAGGGTCAAAATAATTTAACGAAGTAGAGGTTGAGGGTTATGGGTTTGAAGTTACGACTTTTGAGTCGGTTTCTTAGATATAACACCATTATAAACACAATAAACATTTTTAAAACTTCACAAAATCACCTGGATGAAGAGCGTCCACACTCCAGTCTTGGGGTAGTTTTTAATGTCGAGACGGTCGCCCTGCGTGAAGACTTGGTCCCCAATGGTGAGGGGGTGGCTCTCTGACAAGCGTTTCCACGACACCTTGAGAGGGAGCAAAAAGGAAGGAGGGGTGATAGGGAGAGCTTTAGTGATTATTAGATGATGCGGTGGAAAGAGACTGGTTGATTTATTGATTTAGTCGGCTTATAGATTTATGAAATATGGTCTGAGTTGAAGAGGCGGAGTAGAGCAAGACACTCGACAAACAGTTTCTCAAGACTTAAAATGAACTTGGCAAATAATTTTGGCCACACTATTCAACTGCCAAATTTTTTCCTAGCACCTTCTCTTACCTACTTTTTCCTTCCATTCCTTTTTCCACTATCCCTTTTTTTTATCTACCCTCCATCCTCCCTCCTTCCACTATTTCATCTCACCTTCCCATCTAACCTACATCCTTCTATTTTCTTCTGTTTTATTTGTCAATCCACCCTTCCTCCCCCTTTCCAACCGTCTTAGAGCCTTGGTTGGTGATCTGGCATGACAGCATAGCCCTATCTCCCAGCGCCACTGTTTCATTACGAACGGCCTTCACCGTCGTTTCCACTGCAGCCACTGTTGGGTGAATGAGTTTGTTGGAATAGGTCAGAATTTTGATGGTCAGTGGAACTTAGTGGCTGGTCCGCAAAGGGAGATGGTTTTTTGGGCAGCTAGTTGGCGTTGTTAAACTTGGCTTGGTGGTGAAAAGACTGGGTGTTTCGTTGACTGGTTTCAGTGAGTAGAGAAAGAATAGGGTGTGTAGTGGGAAAAGTGGTTTCTGCGTGTTTACATTGAAGAAAGAACCCACTCACCAGTCTGATGGATTGCATATCCAAGGAAGAGGTGTAGAAAGATACCAAAAATATATGGCCTCATGTTAATGTAGGATTAGTATAAGTGCAGATAAATAACAGATTATTTATTCAAATTTTAATTTCGCCTAATTATTTTCATGATCTTGATTTTATTTAAACAGATACCAAGATGTCATAGTTTTTCAAGCAAAAACAGAGTGTTTTCATTCGACATCTTTCCAACTCCGTGCTTTCCCTGCATCAATTTATAGATTTTTCTCTTTTTTCCTCACCATCTCTCCGTGCCTGCAACCGCTTTGGAGACCTTTGGTGTGTATTTGTGTGTGTGTGTGTGTGTATGTGTTTATGTGTGTGTGTATATGTGTTCATTTTTGTGTGTGCGTGTGTGTGTGTATGTGTTTGTGTGCGTGTGTAAGTTTCGTGAGAACTTAGTTCAAGTTCATTTCGTCCTTCTAAGGCCAACTAGGCAGAGTTTTTCTTCCAACAACAATTCTTTTATCGAAAAATATAATTCAAAAATTTCATTAAAATCCTTTTAAAACACCTGTTAATCATTCTTTGCTTTCTACAACCATGCAACATGCACTTCGTAGCAAAAATCTTACCAACCGCACCCATTCCATTCCACTTCACCTCACTTTCCGATCTGTTCCAGAATCCAATCAGCGTAGAAGGACACTTTCATGACCACACTGATGAGACAATCCTTCAGAGCCATCGGGGAACCACCGACGTTTGGTCGCCTAAGACCGTACACGTAGCTGTTCACACCCACGACGTACCATTCAGTGCCTTCGTTCGTGCACATCAGTGGGCCTCCACTGTCGCCCTTGTGTGCGGGGTGGTGTCGAGGTGTTTTAGGTTGTTACCGCGTGCGGAAGGAGCTTGAAGGTAAAGACGAGCGTTTTATGTGGTGGTGGTGGTGATACTTTTCTTCCTTCCACATTCCATCTTATCCTTGTCAACTCATTCACCCATCTCACAATCCTCCCATCCGGCTAGACCCATTCTTCTGACCCCCCTCTTTCCTTTCATACAATTCCCATCCTGCTCCACCAATTCTTAACACCCCCCCCCCCCCCCTCAACACCCTCAACCCTCCCTCAACACCCTCAACCAACCCTTCAACCCACCCTCAACACCCTCAACCAACCCCTCAACCCACCCCCTCTCAACCAACCCTTCAACCCACCCTCAACCCACCTCAACCAACACCCTCAACCCCCCTCAACCAACCCCTCCATACAGGGCATATGTTGGCCATGGTGCCGGAGAACAAGCAGAGTTCGTTGGTGCCACTGCCATGGTTCGAAAGCTTTTGACACTTGATGAACTGCGTGATCGTCGACCTGGCATGCATGACCCTCTTGGATGGCTGGTCTTGCATAGGTGGCAAGTAGGAAGGAAGGGAAGAGTAGGGGTAGTGGAAGATAAAAGAGGATAGTTACCTTTATAAATTGTTATAATAACCTAATTTTCACTTTTTTCCCCAATTTTAAAGCCCCAAAAGTAACTTCACAAATTCACAAAAACACATAAAAAATACTTTTTTATTCCAACTAAACCCCCTTCCTCCCCCCCCCCCCCCCCCTCCCGTCTCTCCAAAAAAACTCTCTCGTACTCTTGAGAGTGATGCCGTGGCCGATGATGTAGCAGACTTTGTAGAGATGGAAGGGGGACTGGTGCAGACAGGCTGGTTGGATAAGGTCAGTGAAGACTAGCAAGGGATCAATCCGCAGTAAACTAATGTCGTGAAACAATTGATCGCCAGGTACTTTTTCCAGATTTTTTATTTCTGCCTTGTTGTGTTTTTTGTATTGTATTGTATTTTATTGTATTTTATTTTGTTGTATTTCATTGTATTTCATTGTATTGTATTGTATTGTATTTTATTGTATTTTATTTTATTGTATTTTATTGTATTTTATTGTATTTTATTGTATTTTATTGTATTTTATTGTATTTTATTGTATTTTATGGTATTTTATTGTATTTTATTGTATTTTATTGTATTTTATTGTGTTTTATTGTATTTTATTGTATTTTATGGTATTTTATTGTATTTTATTGTATTTTATTGTATTTTATTGTATTTTATTGTATTTTATTGTATTTATTGTATTTTATTGTATTTTATTGTATTTTATTGAATTTTATTGAATTTTATTGTATTTTATTTTAGCGTATTGTATTTCAGCCTATTATATTTTAACGTATTGTATTTTAGTTTCTAAGATTATTAATACCACTCTGAGTCTTTTCGCCTTGTGATCACCAAGCTCACTGGTGCCAACAACCACCTCTAGTGAAGCCACAGTTTCACTGAGTATGGGAGGATGGGATTAAAGTTTGAGAGTTGGATGAGTGGATTAGTTGGATGGATGGATAAGAGAGTAAATGGATGGATGAAAGGATGAATAGGAGTTTGGATGGATGAAAAAAAAGCTGGATAGAGGGATAAAAGCTTGGATGAATGGACAGAAGATTTTATGAATGGATGGATGAGAAGTTGGATGAATCACCTAGAGCTGAGGTTGACGCAGTGTGCAGCCGTTAAAATCCACTCAGAAGCTACGATTGTTCCGCCACACACGAACATCCTACTGGAGAGGGTTGTGGTGTAGACTCTTACTATAGACTATGCTGGTTGAAAGTAAAAAAGTGAAAAAATAAAATATTTATCCACCCATCTATCTACCAATTATCTACAATTACATACATTAAATTTAAATTTTAATTATCTTTCTATCTTTTTGCCCTCTATCTATTGCCTTTTTATTATACATCCGCTCATCCATTAATCCATCCATTAATCCATTAATCAATCCATCTATCTATCCATCCACTCATCTATCCATTCATCCATCCATCCATCCACCCATCCATCCATCCATCCATCCATCCATCCATCCATCCATCCATCCATCCATCCATCCATCCATCCATCCATCCATCCATCCATCCATCCATCCATCCATCCATCCATCCATCCATCCATCCATCCATCCATCCATCCATCCATCCATCCATCCATCCATCCATCCATCCATCCATCCATCCATCCATCCATCCATCCATCCATCCATCCATCCATCCATCCATCCATCCATCCATCCATCCATCCATCCATCCATCCATCCATCCATCCATCCATCCATCCATCCATCCATCCATCCATCCACAACCATCCTTACTTCCGGTAAATGGCAGCGAACCATGGCCACATTCCATCTTTAGACTCATAGCCGTCAACAATCAACCATTGAGATGGGGAAGTGTGCAAGAAGCGTTTGCCACAGGCTGTTCGGTGGTTGTTGTGGGGGTTGTAGTGGCTGTTGTGGTGGTTGTAGTGGCTGTTGTGATGGTTGTAGTGGCTGTTGTAGTTGTTTTAGTGGCTGTTGTGGTTGTTGAAAGGGTTGTTGAAGTGGTTATTTTCATAAATTATATAATTTTAAATTATTAATATTTTGTTTCCAAATTTAATTTCTCATACTCACTTGGCTGACTGCAGTTGAGAAGTAAAGCAGCAGGACAGCTACTGTTCAGAAGTTTGATTTTTCAGTTAAAATGATTGATTTAAAGTTTAAAATATTTTATAAAGAAATATTTAAACGATTATTGTGAATAGATTGAAACAATTTAATGAAATATAAATGATTGAATAAATTAAGATTATTATTAAAATCTCTATATAGACTCTCAACAAAACTTCGAGAAAGACAACTCACAGTAATTTCTTAACATAGATTTGAGAATCGGTGAACCCAATCTTGACGAAGCTTCCCTTATCGCTCACTTTTGTGTCATTGGAGTGGCTGAGGGCTGTCGACTCGCTTGGGGATAAAGAAAAAACAAAAAAATGGCTACCTATTTAGAAAAAGTATTCACAGGTTTATTAAACACAATTGACTCACAAACACCATCCTAATCATAAGGGCCTAATGCCTTAATCACTCTGTGAAATATCTTTCCTCAAGGCATTTCGACAACTGAATCTGCCCCTACATAATAAATCTAAATCTTTATGATACATCTAAATCAGGCGAGCGGGTTGGCTTAGATGGTAAGTCGTTAGACCTGCAACTTTAAGGTCGCCAGCTCAAATCCCTGTACAGCCAACAGTGAGCTATCATATACCTAGTGTATATGATGCGGTGTTTCACAACTTATGTCGTGTGAGTGGCGCTTCAGTTGCGTGCCTTGGCGCTATACAAAAATGACATTTTTTATTTTATTTTAAATTATACTTTTACTATGTAAAGTCTCTATCCACTTGATACATCCACATTTGACATAGTGACATTCAGCCTCAACCCTCAAGCACCAGCAGCACTCACGCGTTACGGGCCAGTGTGCAGATGTCGTTATCGAATGAATGGTTCCAGCCTTGGGCACACAAGTGATGTCCCTCACCTTTCACCGTCAGTCGCAAGTGTTGTCCGTCGATGGTTACTTTTGGGGGAGGGTTGGTTGGTTGAGGGTGGGTAGGTGGATTGGTTGAGGGTGGGTTGGTTGAGGGTGGGTTGGTTGAGGGTGGGTAGGTGGTTTGGTTGAGGGTTGGTTGGTTGAGGGTGGGTTGGTTGAGGGTGGGTAGGTGGATTGGTTGAGGGTGGGTTGGTTGAGGGTGGGTTGGTTGAGGGTGGGTAGGTGGATTGGTTGAGGGTGGATAGATGGATTGGTTGAGGGTGAGTTGGTTGAGGGTGGGTTGGTTGAGGGTTGGTTGGTTGAGGGTGGGTTGGTTGAGGGTGGGTTGGTTGAGGGTGGGTTGGTTGAGGGTGAGTTGGTTGAGGGTGGGTTGGTTGAGGGTTGGTTGGTTGAGGGTGGGTTGGTTGAGGGTGGGTTGGTTGAGGGTGGGTTGGTTGAGGGTGGGTTGGTTGAGGGTGGGTAGGTTGAGGGTGGGTTGGTTGAGGGTGAGTTGGTTGAGGGTGGGTTGGTTGAAGGTGGGTAGGGGGTTGGTTGAGGGTGGGTTGGTTGAAGGTTGGTTGAGGGTGGGTTGGTTGAGAGTGGGTTAGTTGCGGGTGGGTTGGTTGAGGGTGGGTTGGTTGAGGGTGGGTTGGTTGAGGGTGGGTTGGTTGAGGGTGGGTAGGTGGGCTGGTGGGATTGAGTAAGATGATAGGGTGGATGGGGTGGAAGGGTGGGTGGGATGGAAGAATGGGTAGAAGGGAAATAGTGGTTGAAGTGAAAGAAAGAAGGGTCGTTTGGTTGAAGAAAAGTTGGTATGAATGCACAGACTTCACTTGACATTATTTTCAATCCGTAGTAATAGTATTAATTGGTAGCATTTGTAGTAGTAAAATTAGTAGAAGTAGTGATTTTCAGCGTTATTAGTAAAACTAGTAGTAGTAGTAGTAGTAGTAGTAGTATCATCATCAGTATGCACTCACTGCAGTTCTCTTCGTCGTTGCCATGGGCGCACTGGAAAGAACCGTCGCAAACTTTAGACTTGGGCACGCACAAGTGCTCCGACTTGCAACGTATCGAAGTGCTGTTGCACTTTGCTGGGGATGGATGGATGCATGGATGAATGGGTGCATGGATGGGTGCATGCATGGATGGGTGCATGCATGGTTGGATGCATGGATGGGTGGATGGATGAATGGGTACATGGATGGGTGGATGCATGGATGGGTGCATGCATGGGTAGAGAGGTGGAGGGATGCATGCATGCATGAATGGGTGGGTGGATGGATGGATGGAGGATAGATGCATGCATGCATGGAAATATGGATGGATCCATTGATGAATGGATGCATGGATGGATGCATGAGTGAATAAATGGATAGATAAATTAAATAATGGATGGAACCACAAAGAGGCTCTTCTTCATCATCTCCTTCCGGACAGTCCTTCAGTTCATCACACAGGAACATTGAAGAGATGCATCTGCCGTTCCTGCAGCCATACTCGTTTACCCGGCATTCTGGTAGGTAAAAGGAAGGAGGGGGAAAATGTACAAAAAAGGAAAAAAATAGTTTGCTTAGAATGAGAGAGTTGGTCGGGTTTGAAGGAGGGGGAAGAGATTTACCTAACTCATTCGGGTTTGCCATAGCATTAATTGCTAAGAATTTTTCTCTTTCAGACGATTTAAATCAAATTTAATGCTTATTGACATTTTCCTCCATATTTCTCGAAATTTTCATCTTTTTTACACATTCTATTTAATTCATTCTTGTTCAAAAAAACATTCAAAAATCTTGAGTGACTAAACGAATTTATATAAACGAATATCCTATTTTTAATTCATTATTATTGGTTTAAATATCTCAAAATTATTCCAAAAATACTACAAAACGTACCACAGTTTCTCTCATCCAGACCACCCGCACAGTCCTCAAAGCGGTCGCAAATGCTACGTTTTGGGATGCAGACTCTAGTTTCGTTGTTACACGTCATCATCACGCCCAAGAGACATCCTTTGAAGAGTTTGTGAATGGTTTTTGGGTGGTTTTTCTGAGCAGTGTGGTTGCTTTGAGAAGTGGTTTGTAGGTTGGTGTGAGTGAGTTGAAGGTCTGCGCGTTGTGTTGGAAATATTGGGAGAAGCGGAAAAAATTGCTTTAAAAAGTTAATGAAAATTTAAAGAGTATGGGTTGATAAAATGAATGGGCAAAGAGTTTAGCAATTATTTAAAGGATGATTAAAGCATATGTTTAGATGGATTGTTAGAAAGAATCAACCAACTATATTTAGTGAGGTACCACAAGACCATGAGAACCCCACTCATGAAGAGAATGCAAATCAAAATGGTCCACATCTTGGTGCTGGAGAGAGCAGGGTAAACGGCTGAGGCTGGATGGGATGTATGGTCAATGGCGATGAAGATATGGGGTAAAATTTAGAATCGAAAATGGTTTATTTTTAAAATGATCGATTGAGAAAAATTAGATTTGTTTGAATTAGTTTAATGAATCAAATCGTTTTTATATACGTGAAGCCCCTTTTGCCATTTCATTTTTCTTTTTTTTTGTTGAAAAGTTTTAGTTTTAAAAGCGTAAAAGTTGTGTGTTTTTATATAACGTATGAATAAAAAGAAGCGTTCATAGAAATATAACTATTCAATAAGATTCTTCACACTTTAAGTTAGGCGCTACAATTAAAATGAGCTTGGTTCAACTGATTTAAAAGTGCACTTGTTAATTCTAGTTTGAGAATTCTAACATATATAATATATTGTTTTTATAATGGAAGAAGAAAAGCCGGAAGATATGATCTTGGAACAATCTTCATTTTCAAAAATGGCTGAAGATTTAGAAAACCAAGAATTAGAGGTTTTTAGTATATTTATTCATTAAAGTTTTAACAATTCAAAATGAATGTATTTCAAGGGTTTTATTTGTATAATAAATTATTAATTATATAATCATTCTATTTTTCAATTTAAATAAATGTTCACCAAGACCTATCCTGCCACCTATGAGATATACTCCAGCTTGTTAGCTGCCTACCTTGTACTAGGAGACTTGTGAGAAAATTTTTTTTAATTATTTTGTATAATAAAATTAGTTTAAATAAAGTTAATAATACATTTTTGAAAAATTTAAAATTTACTTCTTGCAGATCGTCATGTAAATTTTTATGGAAAAGGATTCCAGACAGTATCAAAGAAGTTATTGCATTAATTATTAATCATTTCTCAAACAAATACTTCAAAACTCTTATAATTAAAATTTAATTAAACTTTCAGACTCATTCAATAACTCTTCTTTCCGTCCATAACCCTTCCCTCAATCCTCATTTTCTTGCGCAGGAGAAGAAGGACTTGGGCGAGTTGTGGAAGGTGGGCAGGCTGATGTGGCAGAAGGACTGGCAAGCTCTGCACCAACAACTCGACGCCATCGAGAAACCACCCCACCTTGAAATCTACATCAACCAACTCATTAGTCAGTTCAACTGTAATATGCTTTTTATTCTAATTAAAGTTTTTAAAATTTAGTTTCTCATTCCTTAATTAAGTTAAAATCAATACTTTCGTATAATTTCAACTATTCTCAAATTTATACAATTATTTAAAATATTACATTATTTTACTGAACCCCACATCACCACCACCGCACCCCCTTCAAACCCCTCAGAAGACACAAGGGAGAGGTCAGTGCAATTGGTGTCGTCTGCTTTCTCATCGGTCTCCACCGACCTCCTCTCCAAGATACTCCATAAGGATCATTATCAAGAAGGTTTGCCGCCAAATTGATACGCCACTGAATATATTAACTATTTTAAAACATTTTTCTTAAATAAATTCATTTAAATGCAAGTAGGGTGCGATGAAAGTTTTTGTAAGGAACACTAAAAATAGAAATTTCAATTTATTTGAGCAGTGATTGCGGAGAAAGGGTGGATTTGTGAGGGTGATGGCAGGTTTGTCACCATTCCTGCAACAGGTTTCTATTAATCAGTTGTTTTTCTTAAAAACATCTTTGATATGTTTGCACTTTCAATTTAATGTATTTTATTAATTTGACATTTTTATTATTTTGTATTAATTATAATATTTTTTTAATATATTTATTAATTTTTTATCTTTTACATTTTCAGATCAATCTCCACCAATTTCAAGCCAGCAAAATCTTGAAACTCTCACTCAATTTGTTTCATTTTTAGAAAATTAAAAATTTGGTATTATTTGAATAATAGAAGATTTTGCATTTGAAATTTAATAAATGTTACAAAACACTTTTTGTTTAAAACCGCCCATCTCTGTTTATTCTAAATTTAATTTTAAACTTTTTCAAGAAATCACAAAATGCTACAGGGTCACTTATTTAAAGATGTATTAGTAAGTTATTTGTTTTATTAACAATAAATTTAAGATTTTATTATATTTATAAATTTTATATTTAATTATATTAAATCAGCGGTCAGGCCAAATGCTATCGAAAAGAGGAGCCAAGAAACACTGGGACATTAAATGGTCTCAAAAAAGAAAAGAAAAGTTTTACAAAGTACAAAAAAATTTGCATCTCATAAATAAACTTTTCATTTAAATATATAAACATTTAAAAACACTTATAAACGTGATATTATACTATAAGAAAAGAAGGAAAAACACTTGACCAAACTCTCAGATAGACCTTCCAGACTTTGACAAGATGAGACGAGAGATGAAACTGCCCTTGAATGAACAGCAATCACTATTGAAGAAGGAGGGCAGGGTTAGTGCGTGGTAGTGGTGATGGTGGTGGTGGTGGTGGTGGTAGTAGTAGTAGTAGTAGTAGTAGTAGTAGTAGAAGTAGAAGTAGAAATAGCAGAAGTACTAGTTGTATTATTATCAGTAGTAGTAGTAGTAGTAGTAGAGAATATTATATTACGCCCATATATCTCATTTTAATGTCTTTCTAATGTCCCAAGATGCCTCCAAGACACCACCAAGAAAGACCTATCATCATCGCCAGCACAAGTTCCTCTTTCATTCCTATCTATATTATTATTCAATATTATCATTATTCAAATTTGATTTGATTTTTTTTTATTTTGTATAAACATGATTATCATATATGGCTTTTTTCAATTAAAATAATAATCAGTTCATTATTATTTTGACATTTTTATAATAATAATAATTAAATATAAATAGTATTTCTTCCCACCCAGACACAGTCTTTGAGCCTTATATACCTCCTGAAGGAGATGGCATACTCTCCAACCTGGCCAAAGTGTGTGTGTGTGTGTGTGTGTGTGTGGGTGTGTGTGTGTGTGTGTGTGTGTGTGTGTGTGTGTGTGCGTTTGTGTTTGTGTGTGTGTGTTCGTGTGTGTTTGTGTGTGTGTGTGTGTGTATTCGTGTGTACAACTCCACACATACACACACGACGACTAGGGAGTGAAGGAGAGGTTTTCTGAGATGGAGATGAAGCGCAAGTCTTTCATGCACCTCAGGAAGGTCAAAGCCTTTGAGGAGGACTTCGACATTAAAGTAGGGATGGGCGTTTCATCGAATATAAATATTTTTAATTTATAAAACTTTTTATATCTAACTTTTAAAGTAAAAAGATTCTATACGGTAATCTTTAAAAGTTTTTTTCGATTATTCGTTTCCAATATTTATTTAACGGTTATTTAAAATTATTGAATAAAGTTTAGTATTTTTACGCCCAAATTGGTGAGGATGGTTAATCATTTACAGGAGTTTCCGAACACTGCTCTCTCCATCTACAAAGAAGCCATGGAACTGCTGCAAAAGTGTGGAGAATAATAATTTATTTATTAATTAAATAATAATGTAATTAATAAATAATCATAATGAGTAATATTAAATATTTATAATAAATCAATAAATAATAGTTAAAGATTTAATATTATAATAAATGATATAATAATTTAGTAAATGTTTAGTAATAAAACAAACCATTAAACCCGCATGCACCTGCACAGTCATAAGAAGAATGAGTTGAGGTTGCATGAAGTGCTTACTGAGAAAGCCTATCCCGTCAGTCCATCCATCTCTCATTCATCCATCTTTCATCTATCCTTCATTTATTCATTTTTTCATCCATCTTTTATTCATTTTTTCATCCATCCATCCAATATTTTATTTTTTCTAATGATAATAATCTTGTATTCTGTGTAGCCACTCCACCTTGTTCATTCTAGCGTCACCGCTCTCACAACCATAACACCTTTAAGTCTAGGCATCCCTTCATCTCCAAGAACACCCCTTCCTCTCGAATCGACTTTCCTATCCCCATTCTAGAATTGACTTTTCACCCATCTTTCTATCCCCCCCCCCTCATCAACCCCCCTTCATTCCACCCACCCACCACCATCCATCATCGACCCATCGCCAGGAGATGGTGTGGGGCCTGGATAGACGTACATTCAGGTGGGGCTTGCAGCAGTCGGTCGAAGCGGGCAGGGTGGTGCACGTCAGGACGACTGAGTTGATGAGCAAGGACAACATGTACGCCCAGATCACCGTCCGCCTCTACACCAAGCAGGTCGTTCGGATGGTGCTTGGGGATGGAGGGTGTTGTTTTGGGGGGGGGGGAGAAGGTGAGGAGGTTGTGTGCTTTTGGTTTGGAGGGGCACGAATGGTTTGGTTAAGCGGGGTGGTTGTGGCATTGATGGTGTGGTTTTGAGTGGGGTGGATGTGTGCAGTGGGGGTTTTGAAGACAATAGTCGTGTTTCGTTTTTTCTCCCCTTATTATTATTATAATTACTTCTTTTTTTTCTAACACCCCCCTCCTCCAACCCACCCACACAGCTGATCTCGATGCACGACCAGTACGGCAGACTGATGTACGGCAGTTGCACACTTCCACGTGACCGTCTCGAATTCGTCGTCTTCGAAAAGCATCTGTCCAATGAATACGGCGCTTGGAGGGTGCACGCGAAGCTGAGACCTGATTGGCTGAAGGATGATCATCATCAGGACCAGGGCGTTTTTAAGACCCTGCTTTTACCACGGGGTGTTGATGTTGGGGGTGGTTCGAAGGTTGAGGCGCGTGCCCCTTCTGCTGTTGAGGCGTCTTGATGATGATTCTGGGGTGGTAATGATGATGATTCTGGGGTAATGATGATGATGGTGGTGGTAATGATGATGATGGGAGGGGTGGGTTTTGTTGGGGTTTTCAGTAATTTGGGATTGGAGGAGGTGTGGGGCTATTTATTGTTCAATGTGATGATTATTGATTTTTGGTTGTTGGCTTTATAAAATAAAAGTTCTTTCGTTTTTTTTTTGAACACAGACAAACTATATTTGTATTTTAAAAAATAATTCATTAATGAAAATAAAACTTAATTTGAAAATTTTAAAAAAAGGAATAACAAAATTTAAGGATGTTGCAATTCTTCATCCCCATCCTCACTCATATTCCACGGCCATAATCTCTTCCACTCGACCAATAACAGGCCTGGAAGAATGACTGAAGGTTCACAACCCCGCCCCTCGTTCCTGATTGGATAGCCAGGATGGATGGAGTTGTCAAACCTCCATTTTTAAGACACGTGGTGTAGTGATAGCATCATCATCATCACCTTAAAAACTCCTATTAATTTTTGATTTACAACTTTGAAAAAAGTTTCTTTTTTTTAAATAATTAAATTTTGAGTTTTTTTCTAAAAATCAGAAAAATGAATTGGAATAAAAAATCTATATATATTTATATTTAAGACGATTCCAAAACATACGTTATTTAAAACCCCTACAGCCCCAAACTCCACGTAAACCCTACTTTGACTTTCAAGCTCATGACTCATTCAAACAAACCAATATTTTAAAAATAAAAATAGATACCCCCCCCTGGATTGATGGGGTAGAAAATGGGGGGGGGGGGGGGGGGGGTGAGAGCTTCAAGTCGAACCGATAAGCTATATTTTTTATCTTGTAGGGGGTTCAAAAATATCCAAGACAGTGTGTTTCAAAAAAAGTATTTGTTAAACTTTTCGATTTTATGAATGAGCACGCGTTTCAAAAAGTGTGATGCTTTTTGGACCCAGAAAATCTATTAGCACTCAATAATTCAACGGACGTGCTCAACCCGCCATTACCATCATCATCATCATCATCATCTTCGTCATCATCATCTCCGTCATCATCATCTTCGTCATCATCATCTTCTTCACCATCATTTTATACATGTATCCATCATTATCTTCATCTTCTTTCTCTGTCCAAACTTTTAATAATTTCTCTTTATTTTCGTATATTCAAGATATTTCATTGATACACAAGCATCAAAACACACAGAAACACACACAAACACATACATAAAACCACATACATACATACATATAACCTATACGATACAAGCACACACACACACACACACACACACACACACACACACACACACACACACACACACACACACACACACACACACACACACACACACACACACACACACACACACACACACACACACACACACACACACACACACACACACACACACACACACACACACACACACACACACACACACACACACACACACACACACACACACAGACGTACGTGCATTCAAACGACTAGGGTGTGTGTGTGCGCAGTGATGGAGTGGTTGATAAGGGTGTGCACTGCTTGACAGGGGCGTTTGAGCATCTTGTGCCTTAGAGAGCAAGTTTCGTTGCTTGTGCAGTCTCTCGGTGGAAAGTGTACAATTCTGTGCAATCTAATTTAATATGCGCGTCTGAGAAGTTTAAACTGCGTTTAAATTGGATTGAAGAGTTAAGAAAATCAATTGATGAGTTCAACTTGAAGTAAAATAATCATTTAAAAACGTTTAAATTGATAATTGAGTGGTTTAAAAATATTAAATTATAATTAATTGATATAATTAATTGGAATCGCTAAAAACTCTGACAAATTTGACAGAGTAGAGGCCTTGAGAGACTGCTAAACTTTGAGACGAGTTCTGTTTGCTGTTAAGAAGCACTCTTTAAAGTTCACTGTCTTCGAAACAACAGACTGTAACCACACTACTACCACTGATACTACTACTATTACTACCACTGATACTGTTGTTCCTACTATTACTATTACTGTTGCAAATACTATTACTACTACTACTGCTGCTACTTCTACTACTACTACTACTACTTCTACTACTTCTACTACTACTACTACTACTACTACTACTACTACTACTACTACTACTACTACTACTACTACTACTACTACTACTACTACTACTACTACTACTACTGCTTCTACTACTACTAGCCCCACTACGCTTACTACTACAAACAAATCTGCAACAACAACAACTGCTACTAAACTGTTACTACAACTGCAACAAAAAATAGGTTATCATCACAAACTAAAAAAAGGAAAAAAACTTTCAAAGAAAAACATGCAATTCTTTATGCTTAGCTGCAACACAGCTACATAACACGATAACGACACGGCTTCAACCACCTCTCCCACACCGAATACCAAACCAACTGGAGCTGCAACTTCTTCAATTACCAGTACTACGAGCTACAATTTCTACATTACCACTTCCTCAAAAACACTTCAACCATCACCACTCTTCGAAAAATACTTCAGCAACCGAAACCACTATTACCACAGCCACACCACTGATACCACTTCGCCACCACCGCTACCGCTACTCCATTCCCAAAACCACCACCATAAAATACAATCACAGTAGCCGCAGAAACACTAAAACCACTAAAAAGCACTACAACCACCAAAAAGCATTATAACCACCAAAAAGCACTACAACCACCACAGAAAAACCAGCACCAACACATTCACTATGAACCAAAGTCCCTTCCCGCCCAACACCACCTTTGCCTCCACCTGGTTCACTGAGAACCCTCCCTATGAAGCCCCCCCACACCACCACCAATTCCCCTACGACACCCTCCTCCCCCCCAACAACCTCCCCACCAAACTCACCGAAGGCAACAACCACAACTACTACAACGACTGCGCTCGTCTCAACAACACTTACCACTTCAACACCTTCAACACCACTTGTTGCTTCAACTACAACACACCCGCCTTCAAAGCGGCCCTCCCCTCCCACGCCCCCCTCAACAAATTCACACCCTACTCCTTCATGCCCTACGAACCCCCCTCCGAACCACCCAAACTGCACCCCTCCCCTCCCTTAATAATGCCCTCCCAACACACCGAAACGCCTTTTTCACCCTCCGACTACCAGCAACTACACCACAAAAGTCCCGATGAGCATTACAGAGACAACAACAACTACTACAAATTCAACAAAAACAATGAATACAACAACTCGCAACTCGACAAGGCCGCCAACAACAACAACAACAAAAGTATCAACATCATCATCAACAACAACAACAGTCCAACCTCCTCCAACAACAACAAATCCCCTTTCTCTGACGACCAGCCCCTCCCCTTCCCACCCCTGCAACCCCCTTCCAACCACAAGTTCTCCCCCTTCTGCCCAGACATCGACCAGATGGCCGCCAAGACTGTTCTCGAGATGAAGGTGGAATGTGTGAATAATTAAACGAATAATTATACGAATAATTCAATTATATTAATAATTATATTAATAAAACAGTTAAA
Source organism: Piscicola geometra (assembly GCA_943735955.1). Taxonomy (NCBI): domain Eukaryota; kingdom Metazoa; phylum Annelida; class Clitellata; order Hirudinida; family Piscicolidae; genus Piscicola; species Piscicola geometra. The sequence goes on along the minus strand of OX030967.1, from coordinate 3,331,244 downwards.
CTTCAAGTTTACAATTTATTTAAAAGTTTTTATCAAATGTATTTTAAAAGAAACTATGACTGGATGGATGGAGGGTTTAGATTTAAAAACTTTAACTTTTTTGGCATGGAAAATCAAGAATTAAAATATCTAATTAATTATAAAAGTAATTAAAAAAATCGTTTAAATCATTTTTACAAATACAAAAACGAGGTATATGCTTTTTAACAAATTTATTATTTATAACTAATACAGAGGAGGAAAAAACATTACTTTGGAATACCTAATTTATTATCTGGTGCGTGGTACAGACAGCCAGGTTCAAACATTATAAGCCATTAGCCTGCATTGAAACGTAGGGAAGAGAAAAAATAGAAAAAACTAATAATTATTTTTGAAAAAATTAATTTAATGGATGTGAACGTAATTATGCAGAGGGATGCAAAATAGTTTTTGAATAATTATTAATGAAACAATTTAGGTTTGTATTTATATATATATATGATGAAGATGAGGATGAAGATGAGGATGATGATGATGATAACTGGAATGATGATGATAGATACATTCACGAAAAAACATATATAAAAATGAGAGAAGAGAAAGATACAAGGATGAGTGAATGGATGGAGGAGAAAGATACAAGGATGAGTGAATGGATGGAGGAGAAAGATACAAGGATGAGTGAATGGATGGAGGAGAAAGATACAAGGATGAGTGAATGGATGGAGGAGAAAGATACAAGGATGAGTGAATGGATGGAGGAGAAAGATACAAGGATGAGTGAATGGATGGAGGAGAAAGATACAAGGATGAGTGAATGGATGGAGGAGAAAGATACAGGCGTGGATTTGCTGGAAAGTAAGCGTGGAAATGAATATGATGGTCGCATCGAGATGCTAGGTGCATCTGAAAAAGAATACTATCAAAAGATTGTGAGTGGAGGTGTGTGTGTGTGTGTGCATGTGTTTGTGTGTGTTTGTGTGTGTGTTTGTGTGTGTGTTTGTGTGTGTTTTTGTGTGTTTTTGTGTGTTTGTGTGTGTGTGTGTGTGTGTGCGTGTGTGTGTGTGTGTGTGTGCGTGTGTGTGTGTGTGTTTTATAGTATGTGTTTGTATGTTTTGATTTGCTGGTGCAGATTCTTTGAAGTGATTTTAATGATAATATTGATGGCATTAAATTTTTAAAAACATGAAAGCGATACCTTTTAAATCTTTTTATCATCATCATCATCATCGTATTCATAATCTTCATCATCTTCATCATCTTCATCACCATCATCTTCATCATCATCATCATCATCATCTTCTTTTTCATCATCTCAACCATCATCACCAACTTCACCATCATCATCAGCACTCTCATAATCATCATCATCTTCATCATCCTGGTACCACATAGCACTATCAAATAAAGTTTTTATATGCACACCTAAAAGTGGAAGAGGGTGATGCTGATAGTGATAGTAAATATAGGAGTGATGATGATGATGTTGATGAAGATGGTGATGATGATGATGATGAGAGTACTGATGACGATAGTGCAAAGGATGCCATGGCTATTTTCGTTAAGAAAGTTATTTCAATAGCTTGATAATAGTTTTTAATTTGATGATGATGATGATGATAATGATGATAAGCTGATGATGATGATAAGCTGATGATGATGATGCCTTTAATTCTCATACCTATATAACCATCACTATCAACATTCCCACCAAAATCACTTCTACCACCCTTATCATTACTACCACCACCACCACCAACATCACTACCACCACTCATTATCAACATCTCCAACAACATCACTACCACCACCACCAACATCACTATCACCACCACCAACATCACTACCACCACCACCAACATCACTATCACCACCACCAACATCACTATCACCACCACCAACATCACTACCACCACCACCAACATCACTACCACCACCACCAACATCACTACCACCACCACCAACATCACTATCACCACCACCAACATCACTACCACCACCACCTCTTTCGGATGTTACAAAACACTGACCTTTACACTCCGAAACCCTTTTATCTCATTCATTATCTCCTCTTTTCAATTCCACTTTCAATCCATCCATCTTTTTATCTATTCATCCATCTACCTATCTTTTCATCCTCCATCTTTCCATTATTCATTCATTCATCTATCTGTACACTACATATAAACACACACACACACACACACACACACACACACACACTACATATAAACACACACACACACACACACACACACACACACACACACACACACACACACACACACACACACACACACACACACACACACACACACACACACACACACACACACACACACACACACACACACACACACACACACACACACACACACACACACACACACACACACACACACACACACACACACACACACACACACACACACAAACACACACACACACACACAAACACACACACACACACACACACACACACACACACACACACACACACACACACACACACACACACACACACACACACACACACACACACACACACATAGATCAAAGGCCAGGGGTGTTTCGTAGATGGCAGGTCATACGATTGTTTATGTTGCAGATATTTATTGATATCTATTAGGCACGCAAATATCTGTGGGTATGTTTGCATGTTTCTCGCTATGT